>JBBIGC010062218.1:0-10991 GCA_037576955.1 Lepidarchus adonis | reverse complement strand
TAGTACAGTACTGTAGAGCAGGAAGTAGTACTGTATATGGAGATCACAATGTGGAGGAAAAGGCCAGAAACAAAGACGCACTGAGAGAATGAGCAGAACATTAGAAGAAAAAAAAACTCAGCAGTAGATTTAGTAGCAGCACAGTCTACAGACTTTATCTCCTTCCAGCTGCTTTGGGATGAACTGGACAGAATGGGGTTTCATTTATTTCCTGTGCTTCAGGAAAGCTGTAAGTTAAGCACGTCCCTAAACACTAAAATGTGCAGGGCCTGAGATGAGTGGTTAACAGATTTTTATCGTTTCTTACCTCTGAGTGCTGTGTGAGCAGAGACCACACCAAAAACTCCAGGAATGGAAGCACTGCAGCTAGCTTTTGTTTCTTCACACTGTGATTACTAAGAATCTGCTGTAGGTCGTCATCTGTTACATCCAAACTCTTGTTTTGTACCACAGACATGGACAAAGTCAGTCAGTTACAACAGTATATGTGGTATTGTTTTACCAAGTAACTAGCTTTGTCTCTAACCTCTGAGACACTCTGCAGTTCCTTGGCCCAGGTCATGATCATGTCCTTTGGGCAGTCAGACCATTCTTCACTCTGCGCCCAGTGTGATGGAATTCTGGATTCTTTCTTTGTCTTTCTTCTTGACAAGTTCAGACTGTTCAGTTCCTCGGCCCAAGACAGGATAAGACCCTTGCTGTGATCCACACTGACAGACTTTGTGGGTTTACCCTGAACATCCTTCTCTTTTTCCACTGTACTTTCCTTCCTACCCTGCTGGCAAAAAACAAAACAAAAAAACACCAAGTCATTTCTTCATGCATGATGTGTTCATTTCTGTCTAACATCTAGAAGAAAATACATGAAATGCTCTACCTTGCTGATTTCTTCTACCTCTTTAGCCAGGTCTATGAGAAACTGCGTACATTCCTCTAGGGTTTGCATTTGTTTCAGACCAGGCTACAGAAGGGAGAAAGTCCTCATCATATTTGTGCTTTCTTGAACTTTGCACAATCTTCAGTTCATATAGATTCAGCACAACCATGTTTTTAAGTATATAATTTTTCCCTCCAAAATTAGCTGATCAACCAAGACATGTTTGGTACCCAAAGTTTGCATTTTTAGTTTTGCACTGTACAAACTCCAGACACCGAGCAGGTCTTGGCTGTGTGTCTGTGTTTACCAGAAGCATGTTTACAGTCACAGGTTCCTCTGGCAGTGTTATAAACGCCACCATGTTTCACAGATGAGCTGATGTGCTTTGGATCATGAGCAGTTTCTCTTTGTCTTGTTCCATCACTCTGGTACAGGTTAACGTTTCTCTCATCCCTCCCAGTCCACAAGACCTTCAGGACTATGCTGATTTACTTTATACTTTTTACATAAACTTTGATGCAAATTATACAGTATTATTAATTTGTCCCATTTTTCTTTATGACTGAAAGTCAAGTCAAGTCAAAAGGACCTTCAGTGGTTTTCTGTGGTCAGATCAAGTGTCCCTTCCTAACAATCTACCAACATTTGGATACACTGTATAATTTGCTTGTGCCTATTTTTGATTAATTCTGATAATTCAGCCTCATGACGGTCATCTATTGGTATCATTTTGACAGACAATAGACTCCAGATGCAAAAGCCACATCCAGAATTAACACCAGACCTTTCATTACCTATTTTGTACTTTATTTAACAATGCAGTCACACATAAACAGCCAAGACACTGGACAACCAATGTTCCTAGTATTTATGTTTCTCTGATGTGGATGGCACTGCCCAGTGACCTATGGACTGCACTGTGTGTCATAAACTGGTAACAGAACCTGCCATTCAAATACAATACATGGAAAGACTGTTGAAACCAAGCAGTAACATGTAGGGCAGCAGTTTAAAGTCCACAGTACCTTGTTACTGAGTGTTGGTTTAGTCCATGGCACAGAATGTGCCGCCGAATGAATACTATGTGTTTTATCTTCTAAATTCAAAGATGTATTTGGGGTGAGCTTTTCCCATTTTTTCTGAAACATTGTCTGGAGAAAAGTTGAAACATAAGTTAAACACAATGAAATTGGTTTAAATTCTCTTAAATGTCCTGTGTTAACCACAGTATATCTTAACTAAATTACTAAATAACTTGTATAAAAATATACAACTTTGAAATTATTTAGCAAATCACAAGGCTATTCCTGGTTCTAGTCTTGATAAACAGATTCTCAGTTTACAAAGTGTAAGTTAAAAACCTTTGCTGCCAAAACAAATCATCATACTGTATGTAGATTCAGATTTTTTTTATAAAACAGCTGACCTTCAGTTCAGAATTATTTTTTCAAATTTACTGAAGAAAATAATCTTTCTACATTAACTGTCATTACACGCTTTATTCCGTTTGTGAAGAAATCAATAGTAAATATGATTAGACCAGTATAGGATAGATTTAGTTAAACTGTGAAATGCATGAAATCTAAAATTATATATTAACAAAATTAAGGATAGACTGATTTTTCATTCTTAATAGCACTGGTCTTCAATACTGGTTCAATACTGGTAGGAACAATACATATAACACAGTCAGTAATCATAAGAAATCAAACAAATCATGATTAGTTTGTTCAGAAAAGAAAACAACATACCACTGCTTCCTCTGCTGAAGACAGAAATATATGGGTCATTGTGGCAGTAAACAAGAGTTTTTATTACTGACGGACAAAGTTTATTATGCAGATTACTGTCAGTAGTCAGTAGAACACTAGAGTTATGTTGGTGTTGAAGAAGGTTCAAACACCGAAATGCAAAGTACTTCATATGTTTCTAAAAAAACTTCTAATTACACATTTTTGTGGAAACATACAGGAAAACCAGAAAACAGAAATACACACACATACACGAGACAAACACGCTATTTAATTTATCATTCTCGGACGGTTAGATATAATTAACTGGAAATTTGACCAGAGCTTAATCAAAATATTATAATTAAGAGAAAATATAAGTATTATAAATACTTGTATCATTAAAAAAGTGACTCAGCATTTAAGACCTTCAGGTGTGATCCCCTTCAGCAGCAATGACCAAAAATCTCTTGGATAAAGGTCTAGACATGATCTGAGGGCCGTAGTGTTGTTTCTGGGGTCACAGAACTGGTAAATCTGGGATCACAGAACATGTAAAGCCCTCTGATACATTTGTGATTCACTGTAAGGCCCCATGACACATATTGTCTCCAAAGCAAAACTTTGTTTTCAAAAAACAGTGTTCCAGACTCAAAGGCATCATCTCGACCCACTAACATCACGAAACAGAGCAACATTTACACACAACATACGTCAATATGCGTCATATCACGAGTCTGAACACGCCCAGTGACACGCCCATTAACATGCCCAGTGACACGTCCAGTGACACACCCATTAACATGCCCAATGACACGCCCAGTGACACGCCCAATGACACGCCCATTACCATGCCCAGTGACACGCCCAGTGTGATTCGTGTTTTCTGATCATTGTGAATACCACTGCACACAGTGCACCACAACGAAATTTGTGCTCTGCATTTCACCCATCACACGTGCACACGTGGAGCAGTGACACGCCCATTCATGTCCATCTCCATAAGAATCCCAGACACACTTCAGCCAGGTGCTCAGACTTCAGAACTCCAGTTTTTGGACAATCTGAGTCTCTCATCTTTCTCTCGTCTTTCTCTCATCTCTCTGTTTTTCTCTGTCTATCTTTCTGGGATCTCATTCCAACAGGAAAATGTTTGCCTTTCCACAAACATTTAATTTGTAACTGTATTTTTTTCTCTGTCTAATAAAATCTTTGAAATTAGTTTGGTGACCTAACCACTTCTTGAAAGAATTCAACACAATGTTTTGAATTATCTCAATGTATTAAAACATCACTAAGGTTTAGTTTAATAATTGACATTTAACTGGTGGAGCCTAAATTCTTCAGAAATATTTCAGCAACCTCCTCCAGTCTGGTGAGTAACAATAGCTATTTTACTGTGATCCTAATTTGACCAAAGCATGTGTTTGCAACTCTGTGGGATAAAACCAGACTTTATATTAGTCTAAACCGTTTGTGATCTTCATAGACATCATCAAACCACAGGGTTGTATCTTCTTAAGAGTGAGTAGTCTGACCCTTAGCTAAGGTCAGTGTTCATGACATGAAAGGGACTGGACAAGGATGGTCTTCACTGGACAGCAATGGAACTAAACACAGCTAACCAAATCAACATTGATCTCACATTTGCAAAAAATCACTTGGACAATTCCTTATCCTTTAGGGATAATTTTCAAAGGCCAGACCAGACCGACATGTACATTTTTAGACACGTAAGTACTGCATTTTAGTGCAGGAACATCAAATCAGTTTTGAAACATTTTGGATTGCTGTTGTTTTGCTAGTTGATGCTTTTGCTACAAAGATACTTTGCCTGTTTATCTTTTTTCTTCTTAAGCAGGTCTAAATAAAATCATTTTAAAATGTGATTTGTGCTTTGCAACATTCTCTGTAGCCAGGTCATCCAGGTCACAGCACCTAAAAACACAACACATTAGCAGTAACTCTAATAAAATGTAGTAAATAACTCGACGTAGACCGAGAAAAAACTTGCCAAAACCCCACCCCCTTACAAGTGACACCGTCACAAAGCCCAACCTAGAAATCTACACGGCACCCGAGTGATGAACACTAGAGGGCGCTGTTTGCTGTTTGAGCATTACTGAGTCACGACGCTGCCGAGAGGAAGTAGTTTGTCCCTCGTACCTTTCCGTAGAAAAACATTCGCGCTATTATAATTCTGACTATCAGTCATATTTACATAAAGGTTAACTGTAAGGTACATTTTATTTTTAAAGCGAAATTCTATAAATTGAGATAATGGCAAACTTAACATGTTTTACGGTAACTTGGATTTGTCTCTTCTCTCAAACTTTATCACATATGACTAAAATCTTTAAAAAAAATCTTAGTTTTACTTCATATCTAATAAGTGCTTTACTTTTTCTTTTAACGAATCCATAAGTTTAAATACATTTTAGTAGTATCTTCAGGTTTTCACTCAGTCTTGTTATACTAACACATTACCCTTTCTGAAAAAATAGTCACCCATTCAATTCAACAAGTGCACACATGCAAATCCACCAAGCTATGGCTCAAGAAAAAAAGAGTTTCTAAAACCCACTGAAATGTTTTGTGGGATTTTAAAAAAGGTCAGTGCATAAAGGAAACCCTCAAACATCTTGAACTCCCATGAAGTAATCTGTAAGTAATTATAGCAAACAAAAACACCTGGAGTATATTTCTGTGACAGGCGGCAATACTAGCTGTTAAAATGTCTGTTGATTTTTTTATTGAATAAATGATTGAAATGGACAGCTAGTTTTACAGCTACAATTACTGAAGAAATTAATATTAGCATTTAAGATCAGTTGTATACTGTGAATACAACTATAAGGAAGAGCAGATTAACTTCCTGTGGAACCTGTTTGTGGACTTTGTGGCCATCATCCATTTCACATTGCCAATAATAAGTCACCACATTAAGACTGGGCTGAATTAGAGAATGCTTCTTACAAAAGGTCAGGCAAGTTTGCTTTCACAAATGTATTCAGTTTCTAGCTAAAACTAATTCATGTTTTTTTTTTTTTTTTTTTTAAATGAACAATTTCATATAGACAAGCAGGAATGTTTTTCACCTGATTTTAGGTACTAGTAATAAATGCAGAGGTCTGTCAGAGGAGGAAAAACACAAATAAATAAATAAATACATACATGCATACATACATGGTTGACCAAGCCACGTTAGAAGTTACATTTATTTAGAAGTTAAATATATTTGAAATATATTTTTTAAATTATCATTTGAAAGAGACACACACCCATGTGAGACACAGCCCATGATATCTGTACTGAACTGAAGCTAGAGCAAATTGAATGAACAGCTGGTGCAGGAACTGTATCCTCTGTTTGCCTCTGTTAGTGGTGGTGGGGTGTGGATATGTACCCAGTGACTACCATTCCAAACTGGTATTTGTTAAAAACAACCCAACAACCAATTTAATTTTTGACTTTTTTTTTCTTTTCCAACTTTTCCTATTTCTCACCCAATTAAACAAGTTGTTTTTGCAACTGGGCCTGACTGGGTTGTGTGTTGTGTTTGTTTCAAATACAGTCTATACAGAAACCCTCCTGATAAACTGTGCAAACTAGGATCATAATCTGATGTAAGTATCAGGCTATAATCTATAGATGGATCTATAGATAAATCTAAAAATGAAACATGTCCCAGACTTTTGGAGTCAGTGTGCTGCACCCATGGTGTTTAACAACATTATATATAAAAAAATACTCATGATTACTTCAGGACAAAATCAATCCACCAGGTGTCAGTCATCTCCACACCTGGTCATACGGGACAGGTGGCAGCATTCTGTTTAAGGCAAGGGTGCCCAAAGTCGGTCCTGGAGGGCCAGCATAGTTTGGTACAGTGTTAAACACTTTAGTGATAACACTGCTTTTCAGGTTATATTTAACACTATTACAGATCTAAAAACTGCTTAGATCTAAAGAGTTAAATGAACAGTGCATTGCTCTTTATAACTAAGTGGCCTGTAGTCAGTGGTTCTGATGTTTAGAAACTACACTTTTCAGTATTTGTATTTTATTTTTCTTCTGTAATGATCATTTGAAGCTAAATCGCTTTCATTGAGGACTGGATGAGAGCTCAGTTTTTCCCAGTTGGCCTGGTTACATATCTACCAAACCATGTAATAAAATATTGGCGGTCCTGTGTGGGTGTAGTGTTATGCCCTTTGCTTGTGCTTTCTCAGGTGTCATTAATTGACAGGAGGTAAAAATAGTAAAGCAATAAAAACATTTTCCAATGACATTAAAAAAATTATGTCTTTGAAGATTGTGTTACTTTATGTAGTTCTTCTGCTCAGTATTGTTTTTATTTGTTCATTGTCTTAGAGTTTCTCTCTTGATTTTATTACTATTTGACCCAGTCTAAGTTCCTTTGCCCATTTTCACCTAATGTAATGTAACTCTCGTACTAAGACTTACTGACACAAACTATCTGCATCCTTACTGAAACACACTGTATGTTTCAACAGGTAACTTTTACTTTTTCTTTTACTAATTCAATCAAAAATATTAAAAAGAAGAAAATACAAATGATCGTGCCATGGCAAAGAAAATGATAATGAAGCTACTGCATTTGGAAAATATCTAGGCAAAGAATTTAACAGATAACACCAGCGTTGAAAAGGACTGAATTACTCCATATTCTGGTTCAGATAACTCCACATTTGACATATTTATGTTGATCATTGTCACAAAAAACATTCTAGATCAGGGCCCCAACTGCTGAGGTGACCGTTAAATACAGACTATTGTGCCTAATAAGCTGACCACTGATTTTGTTTGATGTTTTGGTGGCTTATTCTTATTTATTAGCCCCACAGATCCAGTTATAAGCTGAATAAGCAAAATATACCCAGAACAATTTCTGTAATAACTCAGTCCTCATCCTCTGAACACAATGGAAAATTCAAATATAGGGAAGAAATAAAGGAGCTGGAAGTTTAGAATAAAATGTATTATGGTCTGTAAAGGTCTGTTGATGTTTCCTGGTCACATGCATTATTTGAATGACACCTTGCATATAATGAGGGTCACTCGGACCCTAACATTCCCATGAAACCAATGTACAGATTTGCATGCAATTCATCTTTATAGCTAGGATCTGGTTAGTCTATAAAAAACGCGTGATTATTTATCAAAGTTTGTTAATGACTTTGTGGGATAGGATAGGCAATATAATTCTATTGCCAATTTCTGTTACATAAGAACATTAAAGAGAACTGAGTGGCTGCTAAGTCATTGAGGAAGTCGATATGCAAACCTCCCACTGACTAGGTGCGGTTTATATAACCAATATAAAATCAGCCTGTGTATCCTCAGACCCAAACCAAACCAATATACACTGCTGATCTCAGATCAGCATGTGTCTGCCTGTGAACATGTGATGTAATACTCTGTTCAGCTAGGGTCAGGGTCTGGTACTCTCTTCATCTGTGAGATCAGATCACCTGTTCAGATCCAAGGAAGGTGATTCCAGAACATCACTGCTTTCCAGGTGCATCAGAATAATTTAATAAGCAAACTTTAGATTTAAAGAACAAACCTTAATTTACACTTTTAGTGTCCAGCAGCCCTGACCATCATTTGCAGATTAAAAGTAATGGTCTTAGAACATTACTATTGGTTTGAATAATCACAAATGCTGTGATGAATAAATCAATAAAACGTACAGCTGCTAAAAATGCTAAAGATAAATGATTTTCTTTTGATAATTTTTTTTCTTCTTATTGAGATGCACAGAGAATGGGACTTTATTTTGTTTAGTTTGCATTCTATCAAATAGCTTGTTTCAGAGTTGTCATTAACTGTTAACAGCAAATAGTTCAAATACTAAAAAACATAATTGACTTTAGGTAATTTTCTCATTTTAAAAGAAAACTTTACCAAAGTCCTTGGTAAGTTTGTAACCATCTTTCTAGTGACAATTTATAGACTTTCTGATTACAGCATATTTAAGCAGTTATCTGCACAGGCCAAGAGTCCACTCTCTTGAACAAGGACACACACATTAATATGAACATGCACATGTACGTGCACATGCACACCCAACGTTGATAATGTGCACTTTGGTGTCCAAAGTGACTGCTGCTAAAATAGTTTGAGAACTGACATGTGTGACGTATAATTTTTATCATTCCTTGGGTGACTGTAATATAGCACAATTTAAAGCACATACACTCTATAGTTAGTCATGTTATAGGCAAATGTAGCCTCTGCATGTCAAGATGAGATTTAACATGATGTTCAGGATCTCAGGGGTGTCGAAAGTGGGTCCTGGAGGGCTGGTGTCTAGTGCAGTTTGATAGCTCCCCTCCTCAAACACGCTCACTAAACCTGGCAATTAACATGTGAGCTGAACCAGGTGTGTTTGATCATGGAAATCAACAAACTGTACTGGACACTGGCCCCGCTGGAATAAATTAATATTGCTAGATATACATTTAAAATAGTCTAATTATGGGATGATTTAATCACATTCATCAAAATTTCATTGTAAAATATATTTCAGTGCTATCATGCAAGGATTTGGTGTTTTAATTTGTCCAAAGAAATTCAAAGTAAACTTGCTAGTGTTTGAAGCTACATCTTCAATACTTAGATTTTATTTTAGAAGTATGTTTTAATGTACAATATGTAGTTTGGAAAGAATGTCTGGTATCCAGACATCACTCCCAATTGTGAGAAGTGTAAGTCTGGCTTTGTATTGGCTTTGCCCTGGCCTAAAAAAATATTGCCGGGAGGTATTTTACTCACTGTCTCAAGTCTTGGGATGTGTGATTGACCCCAACCCTCTGATAGGACTATTTGGAATGCCTGAGGGAGGGAATTTACATTTGACTGGCACTGAACGCAAGGTGCTATGCTTTGACTCCTTGCTGGCCAGGCATGCTTACTTTTTCTCTCACTACACACTACTGCCAATAATAAGAATACAAATAATAATAATAATAATAATAATAATTATAATAATAATTATTATTATTATTATTATTATTATTATTATTTATGGTGATAGCAACAACAACAATAATAATAATTTTAATAATACAATTTCCACATGCATGCAGAGAATACATACACATTATTTTATTAAAACTCTAATACATTGTCTAGATCCATAATTTTTACTGTCAGATAATTTGTCTGTTCTTGTTGCATTTGTTTAAAAAATATTTTCCATCAATCTATTTACTTTTTGTCTATTTTTCTTCACCTGAGAACATCTCTTTTCTTATCTGGATTGCTTTCTCAGTCATAGCTTTCAATAAACGTTTGCAGCATAATGCCCGGTGTCATTTATGGCATCTCATATTATATGATAAGGATATGCCTGTCATTCACATGGTTGGTGATTGGTGCGTGTTTTAGTGTTATCACCTGCTCACCCCCTCCACCATCTATTAGCTCATGAACTGACAGTATTTATGCCCATTGGTCTTGTTTGTTCAACACTCAGTTAGATCTCAGAAGCAGGAGAGGACGGGATCTACAGCCGAATTTAATTTCATCAAACAGTTTGGACGTTCAGTTGTATCAATACATTTTCAACTTTTGCCTTTTTGTGCAGAGCTTATCAGTAATTTGTGTAACAATGTGTACTGGAAAGTGCTCCAAGTTTATTGGCATTGCACTCTATCCCCTGGCTGTTCTGTCCATCCTTTGCAACATTCTGTTGTTCTTCCCTGGTTGGACGGTGAAGTATGCAGAGAGTGACACAGAAGAGGAACCACATCTTACAAATGAAGTCAAATTCATGGGAGGGGTTCTTGGAGGAGGAATCATGGTGAGTCATTAATCTATGACATCTATAGAATGGCAGGTTCTATACTTTTGCCTAGAGTATTTATTTCTAACCTTTTCAGTTGATCAACTGTAGATACTTCATAAATCTGAACCTTTTCAGATGAACTATATATCTATTAACAAAACCATTCATGTTCAGCCCATTTTCCTAACCCTGTTCCGAAACTCCAACCCTTGACATTTTATAATTGGAGCATCTGTAGACGATCTATTGGGTACGATATCAATTAAATGGGGCTGCATTGTGAAATAGTTTGTTTATAGTTTAATAACAGGGTACTTACTACATTACAGAACTACTGATTCCTTACACTTCTTCATGCTCTCTCAGATCTTCTGGTAACAATCTTCTGGTTCCTCGTACAGACTTTCCACTCTGTCTTCATTTATATGTGGTCTAAAGACCTGTCTATTGAACGAATGACCTTTTCCTTTTTGTGTATGTGTGTTTTCTTTGTAAAGCAACAATAGGTTTGTAAAAAGGCACTATATAAATATAACATTATTATTTACTAACTTCACACTAACTAATT
>JBBIGC010062208.1:0-10991 GCA_037576955.1 Lepidarchus adonis | reverse complement strand
CTGACAGTTTGGGAACAGGATGCTAAATCTGGTGCCTGTAGTGTCAGTGCAGTTTTGCTCTACAAGACGGGGGAATCTGAGATATTCTACCTAAACTAGCGAGAGTTTTGGTTGTTCCCCCTTTTGCCAAGTTTTCTTTATTAAATTAATCTCCGGCAACAGAGTGGACAGGCGTCATATTATTTATGAATTTACAAAGTAACCCCAATACCTACTAACACGATCTGCAGATGAAGTGAAAATGTATCACATCGCTCCACAAAAATAAAAAATAAAATACTAAAGAAAGTTAAAAATATGACACAAGTGTAACTGCTCCCATATTCCCAGATATACATTGTATTAAATCCCCGATCTGAGCAACCGGTTCCAGATTGAATGTTCTCCGAGAGATTTTGGGTAAAGAGTAACGAGGGTAAAGCCTGTGTGTTTATCTTTAGCAGTGACAGGTTATCCATCATGTTGTGACATGGGATCAAAAGATTACTGCTGCTTTAACCCTGATACTGCAGGAGCAGCCATGATGAATAACGGGCTCAGGACGGAGGAGCGTCCCACTCAAACAGGCCATTCAGACGGTCCAGATCCATTTTATCTTCAGCCTTTAGACTGAGGTGATCAATGTGATCAATAGGAATGTGTGCCTGACCCCTACTGACCTCTGGGAAGGATAGTGATTAACGGTGGGCGTGTGATAAAGGATAATGGCTTCTGTAAGAGTCAGCATCAATGCTAGGTGTCGTCTTTGGAAAAAACTACATGAACTGTTTACTAGTATTGACTTTTTATTGTCAATTCTGATATAAAAAAAAAGTAGCAGCTCGATGTATACTACTTAAAAAAATATTATAATTTTAGTAGCATATATCAACAGCTGCTGCTCTTTTTTAATACGTCATACTGCTTCATAATTTTTTATTTTTGCATTGTATATTGTTTTGCATTGCAACACTGCACATCTGCATACATAGTAGAGTTCCAACTCATTTCGTAGAATGTTGAATGCAAGGCTTTCTTTTTTTGTTTCATGTTTTTAATTGCCAGGCTTCAACAAACGGGTACAATATAACAATGCAAAACTTTTTTATATATTATATATATATATATATATATATATACACACACCTATATATATAACCCATATATACACACCTACACACACACCTACAACCTTCCCCTTCTTGTCATCCCCCCCACAAGAAAAAAACATTAAATTAAAAATAAATAAATAAGTAATGAAGTATATTGAGAAGAAGAGAAAAAAGAGAGAAAAAAAGGAGAAAATAAAGCCTTTGTTTTCATGGATCTACTTATATATGTATTTGTACAGTGTTTATTTAGGAATTGTATTTATTTAGAAATTTAAGAAGTTGCCTTTTATTCAAGATATAATACCACACAGGTCCCCAGGCTGTAAAATGCATGTTTATTGTATATTTAATTTTTTAATGAGAAAATGCATTAAATCTTGAAGCCACTGAGCCCCTTTTGGGGGATTTTGGATTTCCACTCTAATAGGACACGTCTACGAGCTATGAGAGATGCAAATGCAATGACATCTAATTGTTTTTGAGTAAAGCAGCCGGTTACTTTGGGGTTCCAAAAATAGCCACTTCTACACATGGTTCTACGGTTATATTGTGATCTTCCGCCAGAGTTCTGAAAACTGAGGACCAGAAACCTGATTCTGATTCTGATATTACAATTCTAGATTCAAACAAATTTCTTCAAGTAAAGTATGTTCTAGAATATTTTTTGGGGAAGTTTTTTCAGTGTAGGCCTGGTAGAAGGATACTAAAGCTTCTGTTGGTGATCTCCAAGTTCCAAAGGTTGATCCTCAGATCATCTGTGGACATGTACGTCTCATAATCGCTGTTGACGGAGATGGAGTTGATGTGGTAGGTGTGCGCGTTGGAGAAAACTCGACGAGGTGTTGCCTCTACCATCAGGTCCATGGGTCTCAGCACTGGAACCTAAGTGTAAAGAGAAGAACAATAGAAGCAAATGATGAAATTCAGTATTTCTGTGCCCATAATGTTTGGAATGTCACAATTCACAAATATGAAAGTGTTATTTATACGATTTATACTTTCATCTCAGCACCTCATCTCATACACCTAAACACTCACCTCATTCCAGCACTAAATCATTTAAATAATTTAAATTATCATACTGTACTTGTACCTTATGTCTATTATTTGAATATTTATTTCTATTGTGTTTTTTTTGTGTATGTACTTATTCTGTTGCTGAGAGAAAGATTCCACACAAATTTTGTTGTTCTCTGTTACAATGACGATAAAGAATCTTTATCTCTAATTCGAGAGGATTTGTTATTTTTTCTCATTTTGAGTTTCAGTAATACTTATTTGGAAAGAATAAAGTTTAGGAAACATTGGCCTTTCTCTCTCTGCCAACAGCCTGAACAGCATTCAAATTATTTTTGCCTCTTTATATGTATTGTGGAACAAAAAAATTCCATATGAAAAATGGTGAAAGAAAATTTCACTTTACGTCTAAAACTGTTAAAGACCCGATTGCTCAGTGCTGTGCAGCCTGACCGTTCATCATCGTGTGCTGAGATCTCCTACGGTGAAGGACTGTAATGGGAATCATCGTTCTTTTGTGGAAAAGCGATCTGTTTAATGATGACTAATCTAACACCAGCAGCTCCTACATGTCACACGGCAGGAGAGCTCTGCAGCAGACCGGCTTCCCTGCAGTCAGAACCTCCTCCTCCCATCACTTTACGGGGAAAGTCCTTCTCTAATAACGGCCCAGCACAGTGGAAGCATCATGTTCTTTATCGTGGTGGGGGAGGCCATTATCACTGCACACATGGAGACCTTTTTAGGAGGGAGGATGGAAAATATATCCAGTTTATGTGGGAAAAAATATACCAGCTGTTTATAATGCAAAAATATGCAACCATGTCTCACTTCTTAATTAAGACTTAATGACCTGTAATGGAGATCAACTGTAATGGGATCAAATAAACTAGATTTACAATGTCACAGAGATATTTTATTGCTAACATATAGGAAAATATGATTTTTTTTTACAAAAAAAATTCATGTGGAGGCATTTTCTGTCTGATTTAAGTGTGTTTGTAACAAACATAATCAAATTTAATAATGACCCAAAAACACAAAAAACGTAAGGGTATACCCTTTTGTATTTTTGCAATTTTGGTGAAAAAGTCAAGGTTCATTTGAGGCTTCATTTGGACAAGAACGTATTCTATGGACTGTGTTTTCATGCTTTAAAATAATTTCATGAAGAATAAAGATGGTTTTGAATGGAAAATGAAAGAGTTTTTACAAACCCTAATTTAATGACAAATTTCAAAATAAATTTTTAAGGAAAATATGAATTTTTTTTACAAAAAAACTTCATGTGGAAGCATTTTCTGTCTGATTTAAGTGTGTTTGTAACAAACATAATCAAATTTAATAATGACCCAAAAACACAAAAAACGTAAGGGTATACCCTTTTGTATTTTTGCAATTTTGGTGAAAAAGTCAAGGTTCATTTGAGCCTTCGTTTGGACAAGAACGTATTCTATGGACTGTATTTTGATGCTTTAAAATAATTTCATGAAGAATAAAGATGGTTTTGAAAGGAAAATGGAAGAGTTTTTGAAAGACCCTCATTTGAAGACAAATTTCAAAATTCATTTTTAAGGAAAATATGAATTTTTTTTTACAAAAAAACTTCATGTGGAGGCATTTTCTGTCTGATTTAAGTGTGTTTGTAACAAACATAATAAAATTTAATAATGACCCAAAAACACAAAAAACGTAAGGGTATACCCTTTTGTATTTTTGCAATTTTGGTGAAAAAGTCAAGGTTCATTTCAGGCCTCATTTGGACAAGAATGTATTCTATGGACTGTGTTTTCATGCTTTGCAATGATTTCATGAAGAATAAAGATGGTTTTGAAAGGAAAATGGCTCTCATTTCATGACAAATTTCAAAATTCATTTTTAAGGAAAATATGAATTTTTTTTTTACAAAAAAAAAAATGTTTGTAACAAAAATAATCAAATTTAATGATGTCCCAAAAATCCAAAAAATGTAATTTTGTATTTTTGTAATTTTGGTGAAAAGGTCAATGTTCATTTGAGGCTTCGTTTGTACAAGAACGTATTCTATTTTGATGCTTTGCAACAATTTCGTTTTTGAAAAGAAAATAGAAGCGTTTTTGACCCTCATTTGATGACAAATTTAAAAATTATTTTTTAACTCTACAGCAAAATTCAGCAAATAAGAAATTTAAGCTTTTATTTATTTTGTCTCAGGATGAAGCTTTAATCAAATCAAGTGCTAAAATAGTCACTAACGTTACATGGGTACGACTATACAATAAATATCGAGTAGTATAACTTGTATATGGGTTTCGAATAAACATGTTCAAATCCATGTATAAAAATAAAACATTGTAATTCATGCACTATTTTAAGCAATTTAATAGAAATGCGCCTACATGCTGTTCTATACTGAGTATTGCATGTCCATAAGCATTGATTTATAAAACATGATTATTTTTGCCATTTTTTCATGTAATATTTCATTTAGATTCAAACCTGAATAAAATGTGGGAATATAAAAGAAAATAGGAAATCCTCTTTTTTCATATTTAAAACATATTTCATATTAGTATGCTTTCCTCAATTCAACCTCTATACTGAATTACATCGGGCGATGTCAAACTAAAAATAAATAATAAATGTTTTCATGACCATATGGTGAGTAAAATTGTAAAATAAAAATCATAAAATCAGTTATACTCCTAAAATGCAGTGTTGCCAAGCAACTTACTACTCTTTTAAAATATAAGGTTCGATGTTTGATAATGTCCTGATCAAAACAGATGTTATTTTCTTAAATATAATTTTTATATAATTGCAATAATAGCTGGGACTGTCACAAACCTAACAAAACTAATTTTCCTGTTTTGCATTGACATCGTTTTGGTGACTAATGACACTTGTGATTTAAAAAGAAAACATTATTATTATTTTTGCCATTTAAATTTATACCAGAATGAAATGTGAGAATATAAAAGAAAATAGGGAATATGTTGTTCCAATCCCTTTATTTAAAATATATTTAATATTTATGCTTTGTCCCAAATGAAACAGATACACTGAATTACATTGGGCAACGTACTGTCAAACTAAGAAGAAATAATAAATGTTTTCATTGACCGTTTTATATTCAAGTGCTGCAGTAATTATATTCACAGTCTGAATATGAATAAAAACAGAAATGGAGTAGAATATGCACCTGTGTACGTAGGCTATAAATCCAGTTTACAAAATGCCTTTCCTCCTCAGTGCTCTTTATTAAAGCTTCTTCCATAATCCATTGTTTCTAAGCAGTGATCCCACGTTTGTCCACCTTACTATTGACTGAGATCTGCTTTGCTGAGGGTGAATATCCCCTCCCCCAGTGTGAAAATAATTCTGCTGGGTGAATCCCCTATTGTTAGGAGAGATAGTAAAGCTTCACAACCAAGCAACCAGGTTACTCGACATTACTGCATGAACATTACCAGGAGTGTTTCTCTCTTTTTTTTTTGCACTCATTTGCACTGTCACTTCAAAATGTCTTTTGTCTTTCTGTTCAGTGTATGTATATAATTCCTTTCTTTATATCTCCATTTTGTTTTAAAGTATATGTATAGTTATTATATTTGTATTAGTTTATATTTTAATATATATTTCAATACACTGTGTTCTGTGTACACGACTGTATTGACAATAAAAACCTCTTGAATCTTGAATCCCGTTATATGTGATAAATACTTTCAGTTCCTGCAGTAATGTATGCGGTGTCAGTTCAGGAAGGGATGATGGACAAGAAAGGTCTTTGCACCGAACACGACAACTATCTTTAGTAATGAGTCACAGAGAGAGAGGAAGACGAGACAGAGAAGAAGACTGTGGCCATCAGGGTTGGAGATTCACCCTTCCTTTACCAGACCAAGATCTATTCAGAAAATCCCAGCCATGTAAATCATAATCCAAGCATCAGTGTTTGAGTTTACAGTGTTTATTTCATCGTGTTAATCATCTTTGAGAAAGTTGGCTTTCTTAAAAGATCAGAAAACCTTTAAAGAGCCATATGTTGAAAAGTGGCAAGTAGCAGCAATGCTAAACATGAACAGAAAATCAGAATCAGAAAAACTTTATTGTCCCTTAGGAAATTGCTTATGTAGCGACTGCAACATGGAGACAATGACAAAAAATAAACATACATCTTATACTAATGAAAATACAAAGCTAATAAATATAAAAGTACTAAACATACAAGATAACGTTTGGTCAAATACCATCTAGAGCAGGTTCATCGCTCTTACTCAAGTTCAGGTTCAGATTTTATTCTTCACATATAAGTACAATAAGCAGTGAAATGCTTTGTTAGAGGAAAAAAAAAGTAAATTGGCAACATTGGGGGAGATGGGAGATTAAAGAAGCCCCCCCTCCCTCTGCCCATCTGGGGATGGGAGGGGGTGTGAGAAAAAACACACACCCGCCAACAGCATTACATGTACACGTTTCACAATTTGCAACAGGGGAGGAGTTAGGTGAGTGGACAAGAACCGAAGATCCAGAAACATGGCTCCTCATTGGCCGCGCCCAGGACACCACCTTCCTGCCTCAAATTCTATCAAATTCAAATTTTATTTGTCACATACACAGTATGATGTGTAGTGAAATGCTTTTTGTGACCACCTGTGACCCCCAGATACATAACACAAATTAAAAACAAGTTAAAAGCAATTTAAGAGCAAACAATAAATAAATAAAGCACAATAGAGAAATAAAGAATATAAGAAATATAAAACATTAACAAACTTGTATAAAACCTATATTAAAAAAAACCTGCCAAACCTATATAGTGCAAACATTATTCAATATAAACAATATAAACAAATATAAGCAAATGAAGACCAATGTTGCAAATGTACATGAATGTGAATGAGTATGAATGAGTATGAATGGGTTGCAGGGGTCTAATTTGAGTCCGGAGTACTGTATGTGCAGTGTGTACAATATGCGTACCCTCCGGGGTAAGGAGCGTTTGAGGAGGTGTTGGAGGGGACGCAGCAAGCAGGGGAGCTGGGAGAGGGAATAAAAGTGCGACCGCCTCCCTCGAGAGCCAGAGAAGAAGAACGGGTCGGTTTGTTTTTCCTTCCAGTCGAGCTCAGATCATCAAACTAACCTGTAGACACACCTGTCTCTCCTCCACAAATCCCACTCTTCTCCCTGTTCCCCAGGCACGTTCCCCAGGCACGTTCCCAGCGGTTCTCTCTGGAAGAACAGGGTGCTGGATCTAAACCCCTCAGGTCCACAGTGACGGTGAGACAGATGAGAAGCAGCTCAGTGACGTATTGTTTCCCTCGTTTTCTGCCACATTCTCTCAGAGCTGCTGACAGGCAGACTTCCCACGGCGGTTTGCTCGGCTGGGATGATGTCTCAGAATTCCGACGCTTGCCATAATGATTCCCATCGATTCCCAGAGCTGCATGTTATGTAAAGGTCAATCAAGACCCAACATGCGAAATGAGATGATCTGTGTGCAGCAAGGTCGAAATATTGACACTGTTTCTGCACCGCGCTCTTCTGGAGGAGATCAATATGATATTTACTGAACAATCAAAGCCATTTCAGAAGTGAGAGATCAGCCAGGAGTCGTGAAGGTTAAAGACAGACTGCTACACTGCTACTTGGCATTAGTGTTAGTGGTTGGTCTGGTTGAGAGTCGGGTTTGGTCAAATATTTCAGAATGTTACTCAGGTTTGGTCACATCAGCACAAAAAATCTCCGTTCCAGCAGCAGTGAACGCAACTCCAGCTGCTGGAAGAACCGTCAATCAAAGGTGATGAAGTTGAAGCCTCCAGTGTTGATTCTCCTCTTTTTATACGTAAATGGCCTTGTTTAAATAATTGACAGAGTTAATATACAATGAAGTTTTGTCTGTGATAAGTCCTAAATTTAATTTTCAATAAACCATGACATGGTTCCTCTTGTACCGTGTGTGTTTGTGACTGTGAATACTGTAAATACATGTCGGGTTCGAGTCGGGTTTGGACAAAAACATAAATACATGTCGGGTTCGGACAGAATCACATAAATACATGTCGGGTTCGAGTCGGGTTTGGACAGAAACATAAATACATGTCGGGTTCGAGTCGGGTTTGGACAAAAACATAAATACATGTCGGGTTCGAGTCGGGTTTGGACAGAAACATAAATACATGTCGGGTTCGAGTCGGGTTCGGACAGAATCACATAAATACATGTCTGGTTCGGACAGAATCACATAAATACATGTCGGGTTTGGGTCGGGTTCGGACAGAATCACATAAATACATGTCGGGTTTGGGTCGGGTTTGACCACTGCTCTGTCAGACACGGGTCGGGTTCGGACAGAAAAACGAGGCCCGATCAGCAGTCTAATTCACAGATGTGGCTGTTTCAGCTCTTCAACCACTCTTGTCCATAAATAATGAGCAGCCCCTAAACTCTGAATTCCCTCCCTCCCCTGCGCCTACGTCCCCTCTGTCTCTCTTCAAAACTCAGCTGAAACAATATCTGTTCAGTCTGTGCTTTTCCACTGCTCACTCTTCATTTCCTAATTCTGCTGTATGTTTGTCAGTGCTTTTGTGTCTAAACTGTTTTAATTTATTCATGTTTGATATTTTGCTGTGTAAAGTGACCTTGGGTTTGAGGAAGGCACTATATAAATTCATATTATTATTATTTATAATGTAATATGTGAAAAGCATAATCTGAAAGCTGTTCTAAATAAAGTTCAAGTTTATTTATATAAAGTTCAGAGAAATTTTTATTTCTCTGAAAAAGTTCAAGTCTCTGAATGTTAATTAGTATTAATTTGTGTTAATCTGGCATTAACATTAACATGTGAGGTTGATCAGAAGTAACATCAGGTCACACACATTCTGGACACACTCCAGTGCGGGTCTATGTATTTGGTAGAGAAGGGGCTCAGGTTTTGGCATTCAGACCCATCCCATCATCGACCCTCCTCCTTTGGGTTTACCCTGACAGATGGGTCTTCAGCAAACCTGAAACATCACTGAGGGTCTTCAACCTTTAATTCCAAAGCCCCTGAGACATGCCCAGCTCATCTCACCCTCAAAACATCAAACCCTGGCAGCTTGGCAAGATATGAACCTGCTGTTTCCATAATCCTCCTATCAGCCATGGGAAGCTCCAAGAACCAGCCTTGCCATTTTGTGGAGGCCACGCTTGCCAAAGAACAACTGAGATCAGTCCTCATCCATCACAAACCGATGCCAAAGAATTAAGCCTTGATGGTCTCTGTATGCCCAGCAGCGTGCTGCCACCACATATGCCAACACGGAGGAGGTAGCTTACCCTCAGAGCTGTAATGGTGGTGGGGTCTCGGATTCTGCCATCATCATCCTTCAGGTTGTAACCTTCTGGTCGCTTGTCCCGCTCACTGATTTTCCACAGCTTTACAGTTTTATCTGTAAGTAAGAATTGAATAAATTTTTTACCATGATTTTTAAACAAATATATATATTTTTAGGTAATGCCATTGCACCAAGAATAATTAAAAATCTGTAATAATTTTGATCAAAATATTCCAATGTAGCATATAACTCCACATTTTTTTTCCTAAACCTGCAACCAAATATCAATTACTATTGTCCAGATAATCTCAAGGTTTAAAAAAATGTATAGTATCTAATTTGGACACCAAAATAAAGAAATAAAAAAGATATATCTAGATTTGAATAAGCAAATAGCAGAGACAGGAATCAGAATGAGTATGTAAATTTTTGCCTGGAGGGGGTGGAGTTACCAAATCAGCTGTGAGGATGTCACAATCTGCTGATTCACTAGAGAACAGGAGAGTGAATGAAGCTGGCATGACAACAATAGACAAAATAAATAGCTAAGATCAATATCTCTCAATTAATCTGATTAAACCCTCCTGTTACCTGTCTCACTTTCTACAGTGATGCAGCCAAAGACAGGGCAGCGCTTTCATGCTGGCGCCCTTGTGAGACTAATTAATCAGAAAGAAAGTGAACGCTGACTGTAGCTTAGCAGAGGTTGATGATGAATATGAGAGTTGGCAACGCAAGAATAGCAATACTTAATTCCCCTGTGACACTTTCCCCGCACTGCATGACTCAGCATCTTTCTGGGCTCAGTAACAGCTGGTAAAATGGGTTTTATTATTGATGCTGAGTGGCTGCAGCTGCAATGGTGCGCAATTCAAGTCCAGTGGGACCGACGAGTACTATTGTTATTTTTCACCTTGGCTTTAAATCACAGTACCACTGTTTAATCGCTGTCTTGGGACCTTATGTGCTGCACAGTTCTGCAACTGACTCAGCTCACGAAGGGCTTAATAACTGGCTGATAAGCTGATATACACTATTCACAATAAGTTGGGATATTGTGAGAGACTTGGTGGATGTCATATATACGGTATTTGTTTCACTTCAGACATTTTTGGGTGGAATTGTATTGGGGTGATGGACACACCTCATTTTGTGTCTCATTGTGAACAGGTGTCTTATATTGTGGTCAAAACCAAACACAATCTTTCTCAATGTGGCATCAGTTTCTACATTCTGTGGGAATAAAAAGCTGCTGTTGTCAGTAAATCATTTCCAAGTTCATCATTCAAACAGCCATGAACACACGACGCCACTTAACGGACGAGCGGCGTCACCTGGACACGCGCCTTCGGGTCGGTGGGAGGAGTCAGATGTCGCTCGTGAACTTGGTCTCAAAGTGTCGTCAGCAGACTTTCATCAAGACCCAGAACTACTGATAGAGTTCAGACCCAGGAGTGGATCCCACGAGTGACCGACCACAACCATGACCAGAACCTAAGGATCTACACACTCAGACATCGTTACACACCTGCACACAGCTGCAGCCCGTTTACCAGATCAGACATCGTTACACACCTGCACA
>JBBIGC010062197.1:0-10992 GCA_037576955.1 Lepidarchus adonis | reverse complement strand
ATGCACGACTCATTTTGTGCACCAGTAAAAAACATATTGTCTTGAATTTGAAAAAAATCATAATTTATGTTTCACTATAGAGGGGTTCGGTGAATGCGCAGATGAAACTGGTGGGGTTCGGTTCCTCCAACAAGGTTAAGAAACACTGATCTAGAGTGATCTAAAGTACTTTTCATACTTTCTATACTCTTACTTACTTTTGGCACCAGAACCTCTTTTCCAAACTTTCCAAAAAAAGGCGAGGACTATTAATTAAAAAATGATACATTAATAAATGAAAGGAATTAAAATAAATAAAAAAATAAATAGAGGAATAGCCAATTTTGCCACTTTAGCCTTGTGCATACAATTAATAAAAAAAAACAAAAAAAATCTTTTTAACGATTAATTCATTAATGGGCATTTTTTTCATTGAATCATAGAGAATTTTTAAGCTGATTGCAACTATTAATTCAGAGTTGTGGCCAATCCCCAAACCTGTGATAATATAACATGTTAAAGATGGATAATTATTTGATCTTTGTATTATTAACAGCTAAAATGGACAAAACACCTATTTATGCCTGTTCAAGTACAGTATTTAACCATTATTGATGGTAATCGCCTCTTTCACTGTCCGTGTGATGTTATCCACTACTCTTTCCACTTTAATGACTGATTCAGTCTGAAATGTCAGTTCAGTGGCCACCGACCAAAAAATTGTCAGTTGTAATTGTGAGCTGTGGTATAAAAATGATCATCACTGTATTTTCTAATTTATCGTACAATTATACATTAGCTGTCAGTTTATCAAGACGCAGATTGGCGGCTTGTTGTACCTTAGGCTGATTACTGTAAACGCTTTTATAAAAACATATTTCAGTGTAGTTACTAATGATTTGATTGCAGACAGCAACATGACTGTACTGAGTGCTGAGTCATGACTGGTGATTTCGGCCTGGTCTGGATGGAGGAGGTTGGACTCTGGGTCATAAATCAGACTGTCACTGTACATCAGTGTATATCAATCTGAGCTCCCACTCTTCCCTCATTTGGAGAACTGCTGAAGTGTTGCTCTCGGTGACATTGGGGATGACACTGCACCATAATGCCGCTATTTCCTCCTCATTCTTTCGCTCCAGTCTGTGCTCACCCTAATCCACGGCCGATTGGAGGAGCGTGCTTAATCTGCCTTTTCTCGCTGCTTGCCCTAAATGGGGACTTTGGGATGTGATGTCTGAGTTTGTGCGCCTGGTGTTTGTCCTCAGTTAGAGCAGCAATCTTGTTATCTGCAGAGAAGGGACTTTGTGGGCCCTTAAGAAAGCATGTGCATGTGGAAGTCATGCTTGAATTGAGCACTACAATATTTAAGCTCTTTCTGCAGATGGACTCTCTAATTTCAGCTGCCTGAGCCTTTGATACGTCATGTTCCTGTCTATTTTCAGGACAAAAATGATCAGTAGAAAGTTGGAGAACCTGTTTAATTATTTAAAGCTACATTGTAAGTTAAGAATTATGCTGGAATTGGAATTTTTGAGGGAAAACAATTTTTGATTTGTAAGGGCACTAGTGTTATTACGCTGGCTTCAGTTCTCTAGGTTCTTTTATGCTTATATACAGTAATCAGCCATAATATTAAAACCACCAGCCTAATATAAGTGTCCCATTGCCTGAAGTATTACACTGGCTTGGGTTCTCCTAATAGTATATTCTCTATGTCAGTAATGCACACACCCCTGGACACCCCTTGGATACTAAAGAAAACAGGATTCTTTAGACCAGGACACCTCCTACTGCTCCACGATCCAGCTGTGCTGTGCACATGACCATTATGGACACTTTCAGGAGTGCAGAGGGCTCAGCGTGGGCACTCTGACCAGTTTACACAGCAAACTGTGATGCACTGTGTGATCTGACCCCTTCTTATCATACAGTTCTTCTGTTGGATCGGAAGGGCATCATTCGACCATGACGCATTTTGTTAGTCAGTATGTGTTCTTAAAAGAAAAACCAATAGAATAAAACGAAACAAGAATTCTTTATTTACAGAAGATATCTCCCTACACTTCCATCACATAGAGCAACAGCTGATTTAGATTTTTGCATATTTAAACCAACTTTGGATTTTAACGAAAAGTGATACTGGTTTCCTTGGGGGATGGGTAAGCAAATATCCTTACATTTATATAAAAAATCTCTGTTATTGTATTAATGTAATTTATATTTATTTTAATACAAAAGAGAAAGAAAACATTTCTTCTTAGTTTATTTCTCAGCAATTTTTTTGGTTTATTTCTAAAGTTTTAGAAAAATATTGTATACCGTATATCTTCTAATAACAGCCCGTCTGAGAGAGAAAGAGAGAAAATGGGAGAGAGAGAGAGAGAGAGAAAGCGAGAGAGAGAAAAAGAGAGAGAAAGAGAGGGGGGGGAATTCGATCTTGATACGTGCGACAGCAGAACCTGTAACATCAGCACGGGATCTGTCGTCTCCGCCCCTTCATTTTGTGTTTCCTCATCTGCCACATGCTCAACTTTGTCTGACCCACAATGAAATTAGCCAAACATGGCTTAAAAATAAAAAACTCACTGCTAAAAACATCCCCAAGCCTCTGGCACTGTACAGCAAATAAGAAAATTAAAAAAATATTGTAAAACAACTTTTTTAAAAGAAACTTTGGGCTGATTCTATCAATTCATCATTAAAATCACACAATGTAAAGTGTGTTCGCAGCTACAAAAAAACAACAGCAACTTCTGAAAACATCATGATGTACAAAAATGTGTGTGTGTATAATTATGTAATTGCCTTATACGTGGTGCTTAGCTGACAGAGTCATATTAAACATCTTGCTGCAGGAACTCAACCAAGACGGGTGTTTTGTTTTTTCAGGCACGTGAATTATACGTTAATCTCTGTAGTGTTTCTTCTGCTCGGCTTTTGGAAAACGAGTGATCAGCACAGCTAATGGGATGCAGAGGTGGATGTTATGTTCGCATAACAGCTACAAGACAAAATATCAAACTGCGATACAGAGGTGTGAGGGACTGCAACAGCACATATATTAAAAAGACAAATGAGCCATGCACAGGAAAACATGGAACTAAGGAACACTGTCCCTCAAGGGAGGAAAAACAGCCTGGTTTTTACTTTTAGCAGTTGAGAATCAGTTGAAGTTATTACTCACAACCATATGTTGAAAAACATTTTACCCAAGAGAAACTTATCATTCATAATCCATTCATTATTCAAGTAGTAGCCAACATTTAGAGGCAGTTCCAGAGTTAAAATAAGTCGAATTACACTTAACAATTTTAATTCCTAATTAAAAATCTGTTTAATTAATTTTATTTTATTATATTTAGAAAAAAAATAAGACAAAACTGTACAAAAGTTATGGAATAATCGACATTTTATGATTATGTATTAACTATGACTAGGATTAAAAAATATTATCAAACATGAAACAACACACAGTCTGTACATTCGTTCATTCTCCCAAAACATGTATTTATCTGACAAAAACTATAAATAATGACTTTTAATGTATTGGCTGACCAATTGTATTTTGTAAATATTCATAGATTCTGAATTTGATGCCTGCAAAACACTCCAAAAGTTGAAATAGAAAATTCAAGTTACGTACATACTTCTGAAACATTCCATAATGTGCTGGTGAACTGATAATAGATGAGGATATAATAATGTGACTGAGTGTATGAAGAGCATCCACTAAAGGTTTCATCCCTGCAAGCAAACATGGGTCATGTTTCACCACTATGTAAAAAAGAAATTGTAAGAGAATTTTCAACAAGTTCAAAAAGAGCATTTCAATGAAAAATCACAAGGAAGAAATAAGAAGAGGTGTCCAGCTTAAGGTTATGGATGGATTGGTTTACTGATGATGCAGAATCCATAGGTAGATCAATGAATGCAAGATGTCTGCCACAATGTTTAACCGTTTGTACCATTTGTAGATGATTTCCCATACAGTGGAATTATTAATTTTATTTGGAGATCTTTTTAAATTCCTGACCAGACTCATAGGCATCCACAAACTTTATTTATTTATTTTTCTTATTTAGTACTATAGATTTTGGGGTGATGCAAAGAAAACACCAGACCCTAGATGTCAGGATTACATTCCTCCTGTAGGAGGTTCTAACCAATGGCAAATAATCTAGTGCATCTGATAGTAATTGGAAGTTTGACTTCAGTAAGTCCTTCCTTCCATTACATAATGTTCTGCTGGGGTTTCACACATCCATGCAATAGCTGGAAGCCTGGAGAGGTGATCTAGAATTACAACATCTCAATGATTAAGACTCATAAGGCTGAGATAAATGACTTTAAGTCATAAATATATAAGTTTCTATATTGCTAAAAAAAATAAGATTGTACATCTGTACTTGTAGTATAATACTAACTACTCGTGATCCTTATGTTAAGGTTACATGTTGCCTAATTTACTTTCCCTTATATTGTGCCACAAGCAGCTCTGGGAGATTTTAGGTTAGATTTGTTACATCAGATTATTTTTTCCCTCCCCTCCATATCTGATCCAGCATTTAATTATGTTTTCACTGACAGGCAGATACAGCCAAATTAAGAGCATGCCATCACAAGATAATGTTTAATGCAGAAATGTTTAAATTTGCTTCATAAGAAGCTTACATTTATCTGAGTTTTCCACTACAACGTCAGTGCTGATAATTATCCTTTTGAGACTTGCAATTAAGCTAAGATTTAGGCTTTAGCAGCGGTTCAGAAACTTGGAGCTTGTAAGACAGGAATCTGTAGATTGTGCTTGTTTTATATTTTCCTGTTTAAAATGCCTTAAACCTGGTCATGTTCTGCAGTTAAACACATTGCGATTGTTCCATTAGCTGTAGCTATTGGTGAACATGAAGACTGATCTATTTAAGTATGATCAGTGACAATTCAGTACATTTAGAAGCTGTAACAGATCCAGGTCGCACGGATGATGGTTATGATGATGAGACTGTTGGCACATCACACTGCAGCTGAAATTCAGTACGACAGGGTACCATCAAATCCTTCATTTTAAAAAGCAAGAAGACAGACGAGCTAAGGACGTGGAAATAATGTTCTGCTTTAAAATTCTATGGCCATCTATTGTAAAAACCCTGCTGGGAATTTCAACTGAGGAGTCCAAAAAACAGCTGTGCAACAACACTACAACAAAAAACATACTATATGCACAGCAAAAAAAAAAAAAAAACTAAAAAAAACACTAAGAGACTTTACCTGAAGGATGTCATAGAACAACCACATTTGGCCTTCTAAAGTACCCTTCATGCTCCTTTAAATTTTACCTCCAAGGTTCTAAATGTCCCAAATCTAAAGTAAGAGTGGTTACAAAATTAAAAGATTTTACTCTAATTAAAGAATCTTAATCTGCAGGTCAGAAACCACTACAAAACTTTTATTTGAACTAACCAGGCTTATTATTAGTCAGGAGCATACAGAGTGATTACAATCTTGAATTTAAATGGAGATAAATAATTTTTACCTGTAATTATTTTGTAATTTTTTTCTTAATTTTATGTTTTGTTTACAAATATGTTGTTATGCTTTTATATTTCTTTATCTATTTCTGTTTGTTTTGTTCAGACTTCATGTTGAAAAGGATTTTAAAGGTCTGTTACATAATTATTAGTACCCTTTTAATATTAAAGCATAACACATTTCAAAAGCACAGTGTTTTGCATTGTCAGAGCTTATTTGCTGTAGTATAATGTTCTGGGGTTCTGGGGTAATCAGACCTGTTACTATAGATAATTCAACCTTTTGGCCATTTGATTTTCTTGGCATATAAACCTTCTTGCAGGTAGTATTGTTCATGCTTCGCTCCTATGAAAGATTCATTTTAGGCTGAAAAATGCTGGAGTATAGTTATGAAGTAAAACAGACTCAATGTTTTTTTTATGTGTTATTTCTGTACATCAACAGTCAGATAAACTGAATAAAGTTTCTGCATTGGCTCCACCAACAATCATGGAAAATATTGCCATGACTAAATCCAACAATTGCCAGTAAAACTACACTTTATCTATCATCATTCCATTTTTTTTTCAATCTGAAATTTAACAAACAAACTAAACACATTTTTCAAAAATGTTTTGTGTCATAATCATGGACTTCTGTTTGTTTTTTTTGTTTCTGTGTTGGCTCCACTGATAGTCATGGAAAATATTTCCATGACTAAATCCAACAATTGACAGGAAAATTACAACTTAACTATCAGCATTCCAATTTTTGCGGATGAAAATGAAATGTAACAAACAAACAAACTAAAAATTGTCAAAAATGTTTTGTGTCATAATTATGGACTTATTAAAAACCATTTGCTCATTATTTTCTTTTGTTTCCACTGATAATCATGTAAAATATTGCCATGACTAAATCCAACAATTGGAGTAAAACTATAGTCCATGTTTTCTGTGCCTAAATCCAAGAATTGAAAGGAAAATCATCAAAGATTACACTTTATCTATCATCATTCCAATTGCTGCAGATTTTATACATCTGAAATTTAACAAACAAACAAACAAAAACCCTTCCAAAATGTTTTGTTTCATAATTATGGACTTATTAAAAAACCTATGCTCATGAATCTTTAATATTTTTTGTATTTTGTTTTTGCATTGGCTCCACTTACAATCATGGAAAATTTCCACGACTAAATTCAACAATTGCCAGTAAAACTATAGTCCACATTTTCTGTCAAGCAGTTATGAATGTTCCCCTGAATGCTAATCAACAAATTTTCAGTACAGCTGCCTGATATTCACCCAAATCCATAAGAAGTTATTGCAAAAAATGCATTTCAAGAGGCCCTGCCCATTGATTATGTAACCTAATTTGTGCAATTGCTTAAAAAGATATTTGCATTATTAAACAAACAAACAAACAACTGGATTACTCTTAGCTTAACATTTCAATATAATAATATTGAATATTGTTATAATAACAATAATAATGTAACAATCAAGAGTAAATTTCATAGAAACACAATCTTAAGAAGAAAAGCCCTTATTTCTTACCATTAAACATTGTAGAATAACTTGGTGATGCACATTTCTGCAAACATACATAATTTGTTAATAATTAAAGGTTTTGCTGTTTCTTAAAACAGTTTCTTCTGCTCTGTAGTCTAATTACCCACTTACCCACCATAGGTTTATCTACATAATCAAACGAGCACGTACAGTGTCTTCATACAAAAAATTTATTCACACAAAAGGAATGGTAAACTAGCAAAATCCCAACCCAGCATTTTACTCTCCTCTGCCTTCTTGCGTTTTTATGTTCTGCGCTTGTTCTGACCTCTCTGAACTGCAGCAGGGTCACCGTAATTCACAACGTAGTGATGTTAAATGAATTAGATGGAAAATCAATGGCAGTATGGCTTTTTAAAAACCACAGCTCAGGAGGACCCTTTACTCAACAGCAAGTCCATCTGTGATCGCATTCCACCCTCGATCAATTACCTTTAGCACCTGCACCAGGATTTATTAGTGCAGATTAAATGATTAATGTATTGGTCGATAATATTAAAGAAAGGTCGTTTTTAATAACGCTGTATGCGCGTCTGTAATACATCTCAGCTTATCAATGACATGCTGTGAGCTACACAGAGAGGAAAACAGGTCAAGTGCTAAATTAACTTCTTTTATCTTACATGCAACAGGAGGAGAACACAATGCTACGGCTTTAAAGAAGGTAAACATGAATAAATTGTAGTTTTCTGTTTAATCAAAAAGAAGTAAAATGTCCTTTTTATCTTAGTCTGGACCGGAAAACAATCACGTATAGATGAATCGTATATCTTCCAATAGTAGCCCCGGAGTTTATTCAAAAAATTATTAGGACAACATTTAAAAGAGACGTCTATTTGTCACAACATCTCTTCAAACCCAACGTTTATTGGAAATGGGCGTCAATAAGAGACGGGCCACTAATAGAAGATATACGATATTAGTAATGTGTTTTGTTTGCCACATATTCTGTCTTTGACCATAGTTTCCTGTTTTATATTTAAACCCCTTCATCCCTATCCTGGTGTCAGTGATTGTACGCTTTGCATGTGTCATTGTCCTTTTTAATCTCCATCATTAAAGTCCATCTTATTGTAGCTTACCTTGCTTGGCTCCTACACGACCAGCATCCATTAAAGAATTAGTAAATGCAGCACACTTTTGTATTTTAATGGAGTAAAAGTCGTTTTCTGTATTATTCATTTTATACTTCAAAGATTTTATTTATTTAGAGTAGCCAGTCAACCCAAAGCACAGGCCTTTGGACAGTAGAAGGAAACCCATGCAAACATGGGGAGAGCTTGACTTGACAGACACCTAGCCTGGGGATGGAACCACTGTACCTCTGCTGTTGTATATGTTAGTTGTTGTTTTTTTTTTACATTACAGTTACAAACTGTTTTACCCTTTTTGCTAAGAGAGGAAAAGTAGAGAAGTCATCAATGTCCTTTTCAGAAACTAAACCATGTGGATACTCATCCATCAGCTTGGGGAAGGTCAAATGAAATAATACAGAAGACTAATGACGATAAAAACTCAATTCAGTTTTTCAAAAATGCCACCAATCTGAATATTTCCATTTGTAGATTGGTATATTTTTTTCAGAATTGACCTTACATGGAACCTGCATTAATAATCATCTTTGACACACTTGGTAAAAATGGATAAAAGTAGGTTTGTAGTTAATGAATTAAAATTTGGATTTAGATGTATGTATTAGTTTCCCAGGAGCCAGATTCTTGTTAAAACATCATGGTACTTAATGGAGTCCATTATGACACAGACTTTTCCTTTGCCACAAAACATCACAGAGCCTCCTTAATGCTTCACAGTGGGCATGAGACATTTCTAAATAACATTCTTTCTTTTTTACACTAAACCCCCATCGACTGTTTGTTCTTAATTGTTGAATCTGGCCATGAAGCCCAGTTCAACAATCTAATGGTACATAACAAACTCCAGGCATTTATGTTCGTGTTTAGATGAAAGGAAAGGATTTCATCAAGCTTGATTTCCAAATATTTTTTGGGCATGGTGGTAGTGCTAATAATAATTGACCCCAAAATGCCAATATCTTCTGCAAATCTCCAACTGTGATTCCTGAAGAAGCATTTGCCACGCTAAACAAACAGACAGGAGGCATAACATTCTGTAATGAAGTGCAGGTGAACAAAGAACGAAGGACAAGACGGAGCTAAGACATAAACCCACCAAGACCAGAACAAATGACACAGGGAAACGAAGTCAATGAACACGGCTTATCTCTGTGAATGCAACAATGAACTCCAGTATGGAGAGTGAAAGCGATATGTCAAATTCATGTATAAATGAAGAGTTTGATTTAGCCCAACTAAACAGAAACCTGCATTTACTACATTTACTAGTAAACATTTACTAGTGAATCTCTCATGGTATGTCTGTGCATAAGTGTTCATGGTATAGATGATTTACATATGTATATGTGAAGGTACGATTGACTTAAAGGCAAATATAAGTATTTCAGAAAGATATACAGTATGTTGTCATGAAGGCAACATATATTTCCTGGGAGTCCATGGTTATTTCAGCAAGAGGGGCTTTATAGACACAGGGTGCATGTGCTTGCATGTGCCAGGGGTCTCATTTATTCACTAAAAGATGCATGAGCCTCTTCCTATGCAAACAATTTGATCTATAGAAACAAAGTTGATGGTAGAATTTGTGCAAATGTATGCAAACTCTGTTAATATGTAAATGAAAAAGGAGTGGTTATGATTATCAACATCACTTGGACCAGGTATAAAACAGTCTGATTGCTGCAAACACATATGATAAATACCACAATGACATTTGTGTGTAATGTGACAAAATGGATGCGCTGGCATTGTTAGAAGCTTATGCCAATGGCAGAATTAGAAGAAAATGGATGTTCAAGGCCAATGAAGAATGTTTGGCCAATGATGATGACTGACTCATAAGCTGATTTAGATCTAGATGTGTGCTTTTAGAGCTGCACTCTATTGCCAAAAATATTTGTTCATCTGCCTTTAAACACATATGACCTTAAATGACGTCCCATTCTTAATCCATAGGGTTTAATACAATATGGGCTTTGACGTATTTGCAGCTGTAACAGCCTCAACTCTTCTGGTTGAGCTTTCCACAAGGTTTAGGAGTGTGTTTATAGGAATTTTTGACTTTCAGAAGCACATTTGTGTGGTTAGACACTGATGTTGGATGAGAAGATCTTTGCCACAGTCTCCGCTTTAATTCATCCCTAAGGTGTTCTATGGAGTTGAGGTCAGGCCAATCAAGCTCTTCCACACCAAACTCAATCATCCAAATGTTTACAGACCTTGCTTTGTGCATTGCACAGTCATGTTGGAACAAAGTTGGGGGCATGAAATTTTTTAAAATCTCTTGGTACTGAAAAATTCAGAGTTCCTTTCCTTGGAACTAAGAGGCCAAGCCCAGCTCCTGAAAAGCAACCCCACACCATAATCCCCCCTCCACCAAACTTTACACTTGGCACAATGCAGTCAGACAAGTAACCCTTTTCTTGGCTACTGGCAAACCCAGACTCATCCATCAGATTGCCAGATGGAGAAGCATGGTTTGTCACTCTAGAATCCAGTGGTGGCGCTTTACACCACTGCATCTGATGCTTTGCATTGCACTTGGTGATGTATAGCTTGGATACAGCTACTCGTTCCCAATCACTTCCATTTGTTAAGACACCACTGACAGTCAACTGTGGAATATTTAGTAATGAGAAAATTTCAGAGCAACCCATTCTTTCACTAATGTGTGTGGAAGCATTGAATTTAATTATTTTCATGCGTGAGTGAATACTTTTGGCAAGGTAGTGTATGAGCTGACCTACAGTAGGCCCAATGTTAGGCCTCATTTACACTGCAGGTCTTGATGCTCAGTTCCGATTTGCTGCCTATATCCGATTTTTTTGACCTTCTGT
>JBBIGC010062187.1:0-10992 GCA_037576955.1 Lepidarchus adonis | reverse complement strand
TCCCATACTCACATTATTATATCCAGCACATATCTGTCCCATACTCACATTATTATATCCAGCGCATATCTGTCCCAAACTCACATTATTATATCAGTACATATCTGTCCCATACTCACATTATTATATCAGTACATATCTATCCCATACTCAAATTATTATATCAGTATATATCTGTCCCATACTCACATTATTATATCAGTACATATCTGTCCCATACCTGCCTGTCAGTGCTCAGACCATTCGCCACATGCTGCATCCAATTGGTCTACATGGCTGTCATCCCAGAAGAAAGCCTCTTCTAAACTTGATGCACAAGAAAGTGTGCAAACAATTAGCTTAAGACAAACAGAATAAGTACATGGATTACTGGAACCATGTCCTGTGGTCTGATGAGACCAAGATAAACTTATTTGGTTCAGATGGTATCAAGCGTGTGTGGTGGCAACCAGGTGAGGAGTACAGAGACAAGTCTGTCTTACCTACAGTCAAGCATGGTGGTGGGAGTGTCATGGTTTGGGGCTGTATGACTGCTGGCAGCACTGGGGAGCTACAGTGTATTGAGGGAACCATGAATGCCAACATGTACTGTGACACACTGAAGCGGAGCATTATCCCCATCCTTTGGAAACTGGGCTGCAGGGCAGTATTCCAACATGATAAAGACCCCAAACCTACCTAAAGGTGCTGGACTGGCCAAGCATGTCTCCAGACCTAAACTCTGTTGAGAATTTGTGGGACATCCTCAAACAAAATATGGTCTGTGATGTCATCATGTAGGAGTAGAAGAAGATTCCAGTGGCAACCTGTGAAGATCTAGTGAACTCTATGATTGGGAAACAAAAAAGGGGGGCCACTTGTTTTCAGAGTCTGAAATTTCTGGGAGCTCTAGTGTTAAGGCAGTGCTGGAAAATAATAGTGGCCACACAAAATATTGACAACTTGCGCAAAACTTAACTTTCTTATAAGGGTATGTTTACTTTTTTGCCAGCAGTCTAGACATGAATGGCTGTGTGTTGAGTTATTTTTAGGGGACAGCAAATTTATACTGTTATAAAAGCTGTAATATAGTCCCTTCCTCCTGCTTCTGTTGTCTTGTGTCTTGGTTCCTCAATGGGTCTGGTGTCGTGTGATTTTGTCATGTGTTTCATGTAGGTCACGTGTTTGGTTTTGTCACCACCTTCAATTTTGTCATTGTAAGCGTTTGTTCTAGTGTGTCTGGGGATTTCATTTTTGGCTGGAGATCTATGTTATGTTCTATGTGCTTTGAACATATTAAATTCCTGTCTTTGTTTGCAAAGCCTGTGTTTCCATCCAAGAACCACCCAAACATTACACAAGCTTTACACTGACTACTCTACATTGTATCAAAGTGTCATATCTTCAGCGTTGTCCTGTGAAAAAATATGATAAAATATTTATAAAAATGTGAGGGGTGTACTCCCTTTTGTGAGATACTGTATATAATGCCCTGTGGGTTTACTTTCAGTATTTGTGTATAATTATCAAGGGCAGAAGTGGATTTCCTGTTTTTGGAATAGGAACAATTAAATATTAAAAGGAATTTATTCAAGCAATAGAAGAGGAACACTTACACTGATTATCTCCATTTATCATATTACTTAAACCCATATTAAAGGACATTGCATTTGCCTTTAATCATTTAAGTCATCTTTTTAGAGGTTATGGACAGTTCCTAATGAATAATAATAATAATAATCCTAATTTTGTTTACAAATATTAGACAAACATCTATAGCAGCAATGCCTATCCTAGGTAAATGACATTTATCAAAATGGGACATTTTCTTTCAGATCCATGTATATTTCCAATTATATTATCCAGAGCATGTTTAACCTCCCTCTGTTTCAGTTTATTGCATTCTCAAAGACTCCTGGCATCTCTCTCTCCTGTCCACAACTGATTCATAAGTCCAGGATGGATTATTTGTTTTTGATCCTGAATATTAATATTGCAAATGTTTTACACCTTTGTGTTGTAATCTAAACTCTCATTTGTGAGTTGCACCAAAGACGAGTAAAATGTGCATTTACGGCTTAGATTCTGGCTTCTTTAGAATCAGTGTGCCGTGGGGAAACATCTTAGAACATCTAGCATCTATCAGCATAGAGAGTGAAGTTTTTTAGGATCTTTTGTTCTCTTTTTGGGACAACAAAATGCAAACGCTCAAAGAAGTGAGAGCAATGGAGAAGTCAGGTGCTGTCTCCAACAGAGCTTGAAATGTACCCGAAAATGAGTGATTGTAGTGTATTCTATGGCTCAGTATTATTGTGTAAAAATGAGCCCAAATGTATCAAACTTTTACTATAGCACATGCTACTGAGCTGTAACTAGTCCCTATGCAACCCAGAAATGTCCTGAGCAGTTGTTCCAGTAGACCCCTTCATCCCCATTCTACCCCAGGTTGGCCCTCTCTGCACTGCACATCAAACCCAGACACGTCAGAAAAGAGAGCCTGCAGAGCACACAGATAACGAGCAGCAAGTCCATGGGTCGCCGTTAATATTTGATCAAAGGCATTAAAGTGGTGCCATGGTCCTCCACTGACTCTCTGTGAATGCTGGAGCTCCAAAAAATCAGCCAGGCACCATGTTTTCTATTAATCATCATTATAATAAAAAACTGTCCTACATGTCAATATATGCAACAAAATTATATACAATAAACATGAAAACTATGTCTTAGTTTGCAGTGACCTTCTGTGTCCATGCAGTGGATTTTTACCTCAAACCTCAGATATCTTAAATATACTGCCTGCTAAGGCAATGAACTAAAAAAATAGTTTAATATTTTTAATATAGAAAAGGGTGGTTGACTGTAAAGCCCACCCACAGATATAATTTTCTGTTGTTTTGGAGCAGTTATCAATATATGTGAGGCTCTCAAAGCTTCTGGGAGGGATGGGACGTCTATATATATATGTAGCTTGCAGGGACATATTTGATTTAAGGATGTTTGGGCATTTTTATTGTATATACAAAAAGACAATTCTCTTTTTTATGTCAAATCAACTAGTAAACAACTAGACAAATACAGCATTGTATATCATTACAGAAATGCTTTCGAGCTAGCTTAGGTCTAAAAACGTATCTAAAGTGATTGCTAGTAAAGTGTGAGCTAGCTGTAGCCATGAGTCGTAGCTAGAAGTCCAGGCTGTAGCGAAAGAGCAATCTTTGGTAAACAAAAGTTCTACTAAAACTAAAAACTGCTAACAAATGATTTTTTTTTCAATAAAAGCATATGTCTGTTTTAATTACATCAGAGATCATTTTCCAGTTCATGGTGCAGTATTTTGTTCATTTAGCTAGGATCTTAATGTAAATAGCAGGTGAGTATTAGGTTTTACTTGAATTAAAACTGAATGATAAGATTCTATCTGCATTCTGAGTGGCTTTTATGTATTTAGCTTCAAAGTTCTCACATTCCAAAGAGAAAAACTGATTTTTCTAGATAAATAAAATGCTAAATTGCATACAACTTTACATACAAATGCATACAAATGTCAGCTGGAACATTATCATTTCAAGAGGATGAAATGACTAGACAGTTGCACAGGCACTGGTGAGAAAAGCAGCTCATTAGATATTGACCCACAACCCGATGATCTGTGCTCACTATGTGGATCATGTGCATCGAACACATGTAGGGTGCACACACACACACGCACGCACGCACGCACGCACGCACGCACGCACACACACACACACACACACACACAATGTGCAGCCCTCAATGCAGAGAATGAGATGCTCTGGAGCAGCCAATTTAGACCATTGTGTCCAATGCCAAGACTCATCTATATGTGGCATAAAGCCCCCAACCCCAGCATCAGGCAGTGGATCAGTGAATCTATACTCTCTGGAGTGATTTATCAACAAATCCAGAACTAACCATCCAACATCAGTAACTGACATTGCCAATGCTCTTGTGGCTAAATATAATCAAAACCATCTTTATACTAGGTGCTACATGATCCACCATAACATTAACACAGCTGACAGGTAAATAACATAGACTATATACTTATTTCATTACAAATGGTACATGTCTGGGGTGTGGGATTATTAGGCATCAAGTGAACAGTCACTTGGACAAGGGCGTTATTGTGATGGCTACACAACTTGTGCTCCAGGTGTGCAATAATTAGTACCTTCCAAAAGTGAACAAAAGGACAACTGGGGAATTCGCAGTCATGGGCACCCAAGGCTCAATGATGCATGTGCGGAGTGAAGGCTAACCCATCTGAGGAGAGGAGCTCCTGTGGTACAAAATGTTGCTGTCAAAAGGGGTCAGAACACACAGCGCACCACCGTCAGAGTCGTTTTAGCAGCATGAGGGGGAGCAACTCAATATTAGGTAGGTGGAGTTAATGTTATGGCTGATTGGTGTATAAGAATGCTGTCTTTGGTTCCCTGAAGAACCACCCAGTGGAGTGTACTTACATTTAACCATCCAGCCTGATGAGCACCAACAACTCTCTTTTCCTGAGGTTTTCAGAGATACCCTTTGTTCTTGCCATGATACATTTGTATTGTGAAGATCAAACTTGACCGATCTTTTCACATAAACCAGGGAACCCAGTCACACCTGACTGTCATCCCATAACTGTTGTATATGTAAACACCTGAAACAAATTTGGCCTTTTCAAAAACAGATAATCCTAGAGGTTCGCATACTTCTGACAATAACAGATATGCAGTATTGCATCATTTTCCTCAATGAACAAATTACCAACTAATGTATATTTTTTCTCATTTGTTTAACTGGATTCTCTTTGTCTACTTTAAGGACCTTTAGGGCACCACTGTATATATGGATTTTTTTTATTGATCTAGTCATTATGAACATTCAATTGTTCCCATGAACACTAGAGGGAGCTCTACCCATAAAAGGCCAATAGGATTCAGTGGCATTCATCCTCTGTAAGAAAACATTAGGCTTTATTGAGAGCTAATTGCAGGCGTCAGACAGGATATGTAGGCTGGAAAGGAGGAGATGAGCACAGGGTTGAGTGTTAGAAGTCACCATGAGGACTTACGTAATTCATATCTTACATAATCCTTAATAATCTCCATTTATTCCAACTGCTAATTGATCTTTCTCATAGTATTTCAATTTAATGCTGATTATATAATGATGACAACACAATACTGATTGTCACTGTCTTTCCCAGGGGAGAGTGTGAAGTAAAAGAGGTTTAAGTACAGGGACAGCCTTCAAAGATAAGGCCCATCTATAGAATTCACTAATCAGACCCCTGCTTTACGAAGCCTATCTGCTCTGATGCAGCTCTACACAGCTCTCTGTTCTACTGCATCCTCTATAGATCCTCCACAGCACATGGTGAGATATGACCAACGTACTGAGACTTACTCATCAAAAGGTATTCTCTTTGGATAGAGTTTAGGTCATGGCTACAAGTTAAGACGAAAGATGCGATGGGAAATTGCATCTCCGTTTTTTAAGGACAAAGACCGTTTGAAGAAAAATCCAGCAGCTCCACGGCCGAACAGCAAAGCCTGTGATAAGAACTACTATTGAATCATCTTCAAGTGCTCTGACAGTTATGTGGAGGAAGCAAGACCATATTAGGCAGAAGCGTTTTGTCTGTAATTGGTGCTGTTGGAGAAATAGTGTGCCTGATAATATGAGCATGTGCCAAGTCTTATAATGGTAAGCGCTAGAGTCCCACAGCAGTGCCATATGTCAGGATGATATTTAGATATGAAGCACAGACTTCTGCGCAATCCTGAATTCCACCAGCTGTCAGACTATTGCACAATAATGGGTAAAATCATTAACCACCATAAAGAAATAAGCAAAGGTATATACAACAATCTGCCATGACATTAAAACACTGATAGGTAAAGTTTAACATTACTACTTTCTGCCAGAAAGAGGCGTGACCAAAAGCACAAAGCAATGCAATATAAATGTAGTAAGTGTAATAAATGTAGAAAGAAGAATTGAATACTAGATAAACGGAGCAGAAAGTGCTAGTGGTACCAAGAATGTCCTGGGTTCGATCCCTGGGTACATGGTTTGCATGGGTGCTTTGGTTCCCTCCCACTGTTTAGGTCTGTTTAGGTTGGTAAACTTTATTGTCATCTCAGCTATATACAGTACAGTATAGAGAAAGACAAGATGACTCCAGTTGAAACAGTACAAGCAACGGACAGGACACAGTAGGAATATATACTGTATAAATCGTGGGGAGTCCGAGGTGTGCAGTATCTGTGCAGTATTATAATATAAACTGTGCAATATAGTTTTAAATGCCAGTGCAAAAAAGAAAAAATGTAAATAAAGTGGGCAGTACACTATTTCTGATTCAGTTACTACCTGCTTCTGCTGGTTAGCTGAATGTAGCCATTTGCAGCACTAGCAAGGGTGGGATTTTGCTGAACCACAAATCACAAATTCACAAAAGAAGGAGCTTTATCCACTGAAGGCCAATATTACACAATGTCATTTCTTTTTGAAGGGAAGCAGTCAAGGTTTTATTGTGATCTAAATGTAGGTAGAGGAGGTCAGACAGTAGGGTGGTGGCAGGCCAGTGACCTCATTCCTTCTGGCCTTTAAGAAAACATTACAAGTTAATACACCCTGTTTCTGCACACAGGGCTGCGTGTTAAGACCATATTTTTAGTTATTTAACTTTTATAGACGGAGATACAGCTTTCACAGGCACATAACCAACAGGGATCAATCACATAGTGGTAAAGAAATCAGTCATACTTTATTAGCTAAACAAGTTACAAAAAACACAAAAATACTACAAAATATCCTGAAAATGTATACTATTCACTGTTAAAAATAGTTTTTAGCAAGGAAAAAACAAAATTTTACATTGTGGAAAGTTTTTTGTGGTTAAAAAGATATTCCTGAAACTTTAAAAAAGGTTCTTCACAGTCATACATCCCTTTTACAGCACAATTTAAAAAATATGAAACATTTTTTAACAGCCTTTTGATTATGCACAAAGTGTGCTAAAATGACATATTGCTTGATTCTTATGCATATTTTTGACATATTTTGACTGTATCTGGGAGGATCCCTGATTTACACATATCCCCCAAGGAGAGTGGTAGGACAGGAAGATGACACATGATATGGGTTCATGGTAATGTAATCAAAAATCAGAAGCCATTTTAGAAGCAAGGAAGTCACTTTATATAAAGTGTTCTTAATAACTGTGTAGTTACTCTTTAAATAAGCAGATAATAACAGGGTAACTACTGTTAATTAATTCCCTGTTACTGATGGACTATAGAAGAACAGCTTGTTAAGACATAGGTTATTTCTAGAGTTTTTACTCATGTAAGGACCCAAAAGAGATAAACTACATACCCTGAAGCATGAGCTAAAAAAGTCCCTCAAAATGGTGTTATAAGTGTAGAATTTCCGCCAATTGTTCTAAAAGTTCCTTTGGTTGGAAATTTCCTACAGTTGTCACATGCTATGATATTGTGTTGCTACACTGTTGTTAGAGACATCTAAAGTAAAGTGCGACCCAAATTGTATGGAACTGCGTGAAATTGCTATTGTTAAGCCTGGGTGATCTTGTATTGCCCATATATTTTGGTATTTAGGTCAGGTTTTGTTTTTTATAGCTATTAAATAATTTAAATCTGAAGACCCTTATTAAATTTACCCTGTGAGGAACTGGATACATAAAATAACTTCTAAGGAGGCTCAACAAAGAACATAAAGTGATAAACCCATCCAATAGAATAGTTAACTGAAAATCAATTTCAATTCCAAACAGGTTTCTGATTGACTACATCTGTGGTACGTGAGAAACTGTCACCAGACTCTTCCTTTATGAATTCTGGAAACAAAAAACTTCTTAGACCAAAATGGGTAAACAACCTAAAGAACATAAATTACAAATTTAATGATTACAATGAATGCAGGACAATCTGAAATGGTATTTGAATACATTTCAGAGCAGAATACAGCAGCTGTCATATGTCTGACACACACAATAAAGCTTATTAGTCTCTCTGCTGTCAGAAGCCACTGGTAAGTAGTGTGTGAAAAAAAATCTTGTAGATTTAATAAATAAATGGAACATTGTAAGCACACAAAAGAAAATCACATTAAAAGACGTCCATCAACACAGAGTGGGAGAATCAGGACTCATACTTTGGGTCTGAGTTTTCCAGCTCTGAGGTAGCCATGTAGGTCAACACTTTGTGGGCGGTGTAGGACGAGGTGGGCAGTGGGCCATGCAGGCTAGAGGGTGACCGCTGGGCCTGGCGCTCAAGGGAGCGGTAGGCTGAAGGAGAAAGTGAGCGGCCCTGTAGGGCCACATTAGAGCCCAGTGGTGAGGTGGAAGTTCTAGGGGTGCGACTCAGTGATGAAGTGGAGGAGCAGGCCGGTTGAGTCCGGCTGCTGTAGCCATACGCCGCACTGCTCATGAGGAACTCCCGCGATCCATAGGCAGGTGGTGTTGGCCCACGAGTTGGTGTCTCAGCTGGTAGGCTTCTCCGGCCAGGTGTGTCATATACAGCCAGGGCGTCATGGATGTTTGGCTGCTGGTGAACTGGAGGCATCAACAACTGTTGCTGTTTCTCACGCTCCTCCAGCTCCTGGATGGAACCCATGAGACCTTTTGGGAGGTTGTCGTATCGAACGGGTGAGGACTCGCGGTGCTGTGGTGACCGTCGGGTCGCTGTCATGAAAACAGGGCTGCAAGTGCGGGGAGGCGGGCGCTGGGGATCGGTAGACACCCTGCCCAGGTCCATGGGGAGGAAGGGAGCGCGGTAAGCCAGAGGGAATACCCCCCGCTGGGCCAGCTCAGCTGGGCCAAGGAGGCTGTCATAGGACAGGCTGCCACCACGCCCGCTCAAGATGCTCGGAGGAGGCCGGGAGCCCAATGCCTCAGGACGCTGACCAAGCAAGTGGGCTCGGTCTCCTCGTCGGTGCGCATGTTTTAGGCTGAGCGAACGCGAGTTGAGTGTGAGAGAGTTAAGAGGCAGTGTGCTGGACTGCAGAAGTGAGTGAGCAGAGATGGGAATCTGATTCTCAAGCTGATCCAGGTGGGACTCAGAGGACTGGTCCTGAGACCTACTGGTCATCTGGAGCTGGGGGCTCTCCCTCTTCCTCATCTAAAAAAAACAAATATGGACATTTTGTTTTTACTTTGATGACAAAAAGCAGTTTTTTTCAGAAACCCATATAGTCTTTTGGGGTCTAAATGCATGATTTATTATAGTTATGCTACTGTAAGTGCTCCCCTAAAAGTATAGGAGTATGTGTAGGAGAATGGGATCAATTTCATGGTAAACCAGAGCTGCCTAACACACACAGGCCCAGTCAGAAACACAGCTTGTGATTGGTCAACAGCCTCAATTAAAGGCATCATGGTTGCCAGTGGACATAGAACAACCATGCTAACAACAGCAATAACTGTTTACAACAATCGTAGAAGACATTCTGCACCTCTTGTTTCTTCATTTGTTTCACAAAGAGCCTCACATTCCAGTAACATTGCAAGGCGTTTTGCATAACAAAGCAGCGCTAAGGGACCTGAGAAGTGCGTGGGTTTGTGGGTGGGCAATGGGGGGGGGGTTTCTTATGAGAATCTTTGTTGCTTTTAGGAAATGTAGTGTTGGATTGATTATGAATTGTTTACAACATCTCCCAAAAAGTTCAAGGCTTAATTACAAAGCTCATGAAAGGAATCTGACTGCACCAGAGCCCGCAATTGAATGGCACAATGCTACCATTATGGAAAAAAGTCTTTAGCATGTAATGTTCCCAACATATTCAGTTTGTCGTTTACAACACTGTGTGCACCTGAGAAGGTTAAAATCCAATTTCCCAGTTATGCCATATTTAAAGAATCAGCCAAAACATCCTGCTTCTATCATTTTTCACTGAGGCTTTGTCCAGTTTTATAGATAACTTTATGAAATACAACATTCAGAATTCACAAAGCAAATTTGAGATGACTCAACAACTAAATGCAGTTTAAGAAAACAAAATTGTGTAATTCAGATCGTTTGCTGAAGTATCAGTTTGTACACTCACCTGTTCCCTGGGAACTTGGTAATGCACTCTGGAAGGCGACTCTAAAATCTGTCCAATTTTGCTCATGTTCTGGAGAGGAAGTGCTGCACATTTGGAAAGCTGTAAGCTCTCTACAACAGAAAAAAACATAATTTTTAATGATCCCAGTATCAGTTAAAGCATTTATATAAACCTTCAAACACAAAATGTAGACAGAAAGGTTGAAGTCATTAATGCCTTAAGTCTTGCAAAAAGCAGTTCCTTTAAATGGTTGACAACACCTTGTCTGATGCCTGAGACATTGTGTTTTAGCCTAAAATTTATAATATAAAATTAATGTTTAGAGACTTTTAGACTAAATCAGACCTAGGGAATCTCATGCAGTTAATAGTCAAAACAATCATATTAACCAGAAATGGTAGTCGACCTGTTTACCATCACAAGAATGTGTAAATACAGAATATGTCCATTGCTGACATGATGATATTGATGAAGAAAAGGTAAAGCTTAGTAAAATGTTTAATTATACTTGTGGCCATGTTTACAGGTCCAGAAAAATAGCCCAGAGCCTTTACAACTGCAGAACTGTAAGTTTCAATTCAAATATTATTACAAGCCTAGTGTTTTAACTACACTAAGTGCTTTTGAAATTTGAAATCAAACATGACTTCACTGGGTTTTAGTATTTCATCAGTCTTATGAAGTAGAATGAAGTAGAAGTAATTTGTCATTGCCTCGTCATCACACAAAGTGCACTACAACAATTGTATTATGTACTTATTATGCATGCACACTAATAAAAAAAGAATTAAAAAATAATAATAATAATATATGTATACACTACTTACAATAAGTTAAGGATATTGTTATTTACATGAGTGCTTTTTCTATTTGCTCTGAATTTTAATGAAATAAGTAAAAGTTCCCTTTGATATTACTAATAATGTATGAGAA
>JBBIGC010062177.1:0-10993 GCA_037576955.1 Lepidarchus adonis | reverse complement strand
TATTTTATTATATTGTATGGACGAGTGTCCATTTATACACATGTATATACACATGTATATTCATAAATATATTTATAATTATGAATAGTATATGCATATTATTTTATATCTACTAAAATACTCATATACACTTAATATATTTATAAATAAAAATCCAAATAATGTATTCATATTGTAGATTGTATATTATATTTGTTCAGTATTCTTTTCATTGTATATTTACATGTTGTTGTTGTTGTTTTTTTACTGCTGTGCTTTAGTGACAGCATCAACCAGAATCAAATTCCTTGTATGTGTTTACTCACATACTTGGCCAATAAACACAATTCTGATTCTGGTTCTGATTCTAAAATGTAGCGTTTAAGGTTGTGGCCAAAAAGTTAAATTTTAGTCTCATCACTCCAAATGACTTTGCTTTGAGGCTTGTCTCTGTCCTGATTGGTATATTGTTAGCAGGATACTTTGAGGCATTTGCATAGTAATTTCTTTCTTCTGTAAAACTCGACCATACAGCCCATCTTTTTTCAAGTGCCTCCTTATTGTGCATCTTGAAACAGCCACACCACACTTTTTCAGAGAGTCCTGTATTTCACTTAAAGTTATTTGTGGGTTTTTTGCATCCTGAACAGTTGTGTTTGAAATCTTAGTTGGTCTACCTGACTGTGCTTTGGTTTCAACAGAACATCTAATTTTCCACTTCTTCATTAGAATTTGAACACTGTCGATTGTCATCCTCAATTCCTTTGATATTTTCTTACATCTCTTTCCTATTTTATAAAGTTCAGCTACCTTTTCCTGCAGGTCCTTTGACCATTCTTTTGCTTTCCCCATGACTTAGAATCCACAAACGTCAGTGCAGCACTGGATGAAAGATGTAAGGGTCTGTCAGGAGTCCAGAAACTCATTGACCTTTAATACACACCCACTAATTACAAGCAAACAGATCACAGGTGAAGATGGTTCCTTTAAAAGCCATTCAAACCAGTTTGTGTCAAGTTGTGTGCATGTTATCAGGCCAAATCAGCAAGATATGTAAACTCTTTATTTGCATAGTATCTGTTGTCATTATGATTTAAAAGATTAAACACAGTTGTTTGACAATAAATGGCTTTAGCCAAACACTAACCATGAGTAAAAAAAAAAGTGTTATCATTTATATTCATATTCATTCATTCATAACTGAAATATAACTTAGCTTATATAAAATATAGCTCAGCCTGACTTGACATTCTCAAAGCCAATCTCATGCATCCATACTCTTCTCAGTTTTGACCCCTAAGTGGTGGAATTCCCCTGACCATTCGGACTGCTTAGCTCCTTGCCGTTTTCAAATAAAAAATGAAGAAGCACTTAGTATAATAGATACATTTTACAAAGTGTAACTTTGACAAAGAAAAAGTAAAAAAATGTCACTACAAGAAAAAAAAACAAAAAACCTTATATTCGTTGTGGAATCAACAGTGTCTGTCTATTTCAGCTCTAGCAAAAGTTAGTTTGCAATTAGCATTTAAAGAGTAGCTTTACTAGTGTAAGATTTTCTAGTATGAGGAACATACTAGAGAGTTTGTTTTTTTGACAAAACACCCATGTATGGTACTCTGGATAGGAGCGTCTGCCAAGCTTGGGTTACATGAAATGTTTTGTTAAAAAGTTTAATAAAAATTGTTTTCACAAACTTCTGTTATGAAAATTCTGCATTTTATATCATCATTATTTTAGAAATAAAAATATTATAATTACTGTAATCCTGGCACTATAGAGTACCAGTGTATCAAGTGATGAGTTCATTAATATTACTATAACTACTACTACTACTACTACTAATAATAATAATAATGTAGTGTAGTAAATAGAGTAACACACAATACTTCTCAGAAATGCATAGTAATACAGATGTAAATGTTCAGAAACTAAAGAACCTTAATATAACAAACCCTCAAAAAACATTTTAAGTCCTGAACCATGTTGTCATCCGCTCACTGAGCATTACAGTGGGACAGTAGAAAAAGACCCATGAAAAACAAGCTTCATGACTGCCTCAGTAAACCCCATTAGGACACGGTGTCTCACTAACACCCAGAAAGCAGCCTCTCTTGCGAGAAGCCTTTGGATTAGCCGGGGCCTTTCCTGGTGTGATTAAGACCGTCAAATTATAGCCACGGCTGCAATTATACGTTTATCTATCAAACCAAGTGTGAACACCCCCCCAAAAAGGTCCTGACTCTTTTGCTTCAGGCCCGGAACAAACTCGGCATGACACCAAGCCAGCCTCAAAAAGCTGCATCAAGGCAAGATGCCATAATGTGTACAAATACAAGCCCTAGTCAACAGCAGACAACAGCATGGTTCATGCAAAAGCAATATGCACACTAATGTTAATTAGCAGTGATGCAATTACACACACACAAGTCAGTTTATTAGGTACACCTTGCTAGCACCAGTGTGGAGCCCTTGTGCCTAATTTCTTTGTGGCATACACCGTGGTCATAAAGGGATGGACATGGTCAGCAAACAATACTCAGGGAGGTTGTTGCATTTAAACAATGCTCAATTGGTACTAAAGGGCCAAAGTGTGTCAAGAACACACTTCACACCATTACACAACCAGCTGAACTGCTGATGTAACGCAGGATGGATACATGCTTTCATGTTGTTTCTGACCCTACCACCTGAATGCCACAGATAAAATCGCCACTTATCAGACCAGGCAATGTTTTTCCAATCTTGTATTGACCAATGTTGGTGAGCCTGTCTCTGACATCAACAAAGCATTTTCTCGTCCACACAACCGCTCATTGCATGTTTTTTCTTTTTTCAGGCCATTTTCCGTAAACCATAGAGATGTCTGTGTGTGAAATTCCCAGCAGATCATCAGTTTCTGAAATATTCAGACCAGCCCTTCTAGCACCACAATCATGCCATTGTTCAAAGTCTAAAATCCCCTTTCTTCCTTATTCTGGTTTGAACTTCAGCAACTTGTCTCCACCAAATGTAGATACCTAAATTAACTGAGTTGCTGCCATGTGATTGGTTGATTAGCTATTTATGTTAATAACCAATTAAATATGTGTATATTAAGAATATAACTTTATTTATACACAATATTTTAAACACTGGTATGCAATAGAATATAAAAGCACGCCCCAATTACAGATCACTTAGTTCATGGACGTTAACTGCAAAGACTCTTTATGTACATATACTGATCATTATGTTGATCAACTAGTTATGTCACATTCATGTTTTTTTTGTCCCTGAGCCTGTAAAACTCAAGGGGGGAGCTCCAAAAGCTCAAAAACATGGTAGAATCCATTATTCTCTACTTCAGTGATTGGCTGGTCATTCAAAATGTTACATTTAGAATTCACTCTGTAATTGTTTTTGCCTTTTCGCCGTCTCAATGAAATTTCTGTGAGTGTGTTGCAGACAGTTATCTGACTGTATCAAGTAGGTAGAATTAAATGAAGCATGGTTACCATCGCCTCTCGAAATGTTTGTATTACAAACATCACATGTGGTCACTGGGATATACAAACTCATATTCCATAAAATCTGAGACATTTTGGGAAAATGCAGCAATAAAAAAAACTTGCAGAGATGGAGTCAAGACCACCTTTGTCGAGGTCAATAAAAGCCTGAGACAAAACAGAGTCTAAAGAGACAATAGTCCAAATTAAGAAAGATATGACTGACAGAGAAAAGTGAAATGTGATCATATACCTCATACTGTAGGTTATCATGGGCAGCACGGTGGTGCAGGGGTTAGTGCGGTCACCTCACGGCAAGAACGCCACACATGATTCACTTCTATAGTAACTATACATAACTAAATTGCTTAAATCTTGAAAAAGTATAGGTAATTGCTAAATCTGTACAAATGTATTATAAAACACTGGTTTTCTTTAAATTAAATCAAATTTTGAGTTTCATCTTAATTCAGTGTTTCTGCAGACTTTTAAAAGACCGTCATGTAATTTTAAGACCAATTTCATATCCACATGGTAAAAAATAACAATGAATATAAAAGAATTACTTACAAAAATAAATCCCCCTCCAGAACTATGAACGCGCACACTTTGGAAATTCAAAACTCCCGAAAGCAACCACCCACACACTTGTGTATAACTGCAGGGGGATTGCACACATGGTCGGCTCCTCAGAGAGAGCACAATCTACATCAGCTCTACATAATGCAACTGCAGTCAGTTTCATTTTGTCAATGAAATATTTTTTAAAGCAAGTACTCTTAGTACTTTAACTCAATTAAAATTTTGGCCGCACAACTTTGACCTGGTGTTGCTATTCTTCATTTTAAGTACAGGAGTTATGTACTTTGTCCAACTTTGACCTTTACATTAAGCTTGCACAATGTCTTAGCATCTTATTGCACAATGTGCTTCAGGTTGTTTTTAACTGTTTTAGCCAAACACTAAATGCATAATGCTCGAGCCAGCAAGTTAAACCTGCACTTACCCCATAAAGACTAATACAAGTCAAAAAATGGCCCTTAGAAAACCTTATGAAATGCCACATTACTTCACAAACCATCTATCTTTGTCAATGCAGCTAAATTCTGAGCAGGCTGCAGTTTATATCAGCCATGGTCTCATTTTTAGTCTTATTACTGCATGATACACGTGGACCACTGACAGAAAGGAACCAATATTCATGTTGACATTTGATACTTAAACATAACCTTTCAAGACTAAGCACAGACTATAAAGACATTTTTAGCCTTAAACCTGCAAATGGTTTCAACTTTAACCAGAATCCTGCACTAGGGGTTGGAATCACAGGGTCTCTAATGATACGACAAGTGATATGTGATACGTGGCCGAGGAAAACAATAATATCACAATACACAGAGTCTGTGATAATCGATATATTGCAAGACAATACATAAAGTGATGCACCATAGGTGAAACATAGGGAGAGGGGCAGTATTACTTTACATAAATAATACTAATGCGGTTTTCAAAAACAATAACATGTTAATTAATGTATTATCTAATGTTAAAAGCAACTGATGACTGACAGAGGCAGTTTATTAAACAAATATTAAACTATGGCCTTTGCAAATTTCGCTATGTATTGGATATTGTCTCTCATCTTTCCAAAATGTCTGCTTTTGTTGGTGGTTTGTAAAGCCAAACATTTTAATATAATGTAACAATATATCTGAAGTGTAACAATGATCATGGAAAGATGATTGTCCAGGGTTATGATTGATTACTAGACGACCAATGACGGTGCCTGTTCTGGATGGATTTTTATCAGTGTTACCAGTGCAGTTATAAGCATATGTTGCACATGTGAACGTGGACATGGAGGCATACATTGGGCTTTTAAAATTCCATTATTTGTATTAAAAAACTCTGCATTAACTGTGAGAGGGGGAAGATGCTGAGGAAGACATGGAAACAGAGGATCCGAAGGCGTCCCATAACAGGAGCCGCCGAAAGAAGAAGAAACTGCCTTAAAAGGTGAGTAAATTTCCAATCTTAATTTTCTTTTTTCTGTATACATTTTACGTAAATGGGAAAAATGTAAATATACATTTAGGAAAAGAGAAAAAAGTGAGGAATTAATACAAAAAATGGTTAGGACTTTACCCCTGAGATTCGAGAGTTGCAGGTTCAAGTCCCAACCTGGGCACCACTAAGGTACGGTACCTTCCCCACTTCACTGCTCCAGGGCGCTGTTGATAGCTGCCAACATGAGCACGTGTAATGGGTTAAATGCAGAGGTCACATTTCGTTGAGGTGCAATGCGTGATGGTGTGTTCACAATGACAAATAGTCACTTTAAAAATAAAATATAAATACACAGCAATGACTATAGTCACAATATACTTGTTGAAAACATTTTATTACACAGAAAATCATTAAATTGTAAATGTGTTAGAAGCCTTTCAGCTTGACCTTATTCTTTTTAAAATCCCCCATAAAACATAAATATTTAACATTTATAATTATAATTTTTTGATCCAACATTCAAAGCTGTAAATTTGTTATAGCTACACTTTCTGTTAAAAACAATATGTACAATAGACAAGGTAATGTTTTTGGCTTAATTACAATGTCCTTATTATATCATTTACAGTTTTCCTCAAGTACTGATTTTCATGAATGGTTTGCAAACAACTCATCAAAAACTGACTTAAAAATTAACTTAAAAAGGTTAAGACAAATGCAACATTTCAAGTTATCTTTATGGAGTCTTCTGTTGCTTGTTCTGATTCAATTCAATCCAGTAATTTAAAGGGGTTAATAAGGCTCTAATAACACTTTTCATAAATAATACAAACATCCATAGACAGCGCATCAGTGTGTAGGTGATACGCTCATTTAAAAATCAATCTGTGTCACAAATATATGCAGCAAATACATTATGAAGTGACATTGTGACAATATAAAATGTTCATCAATCCCTACTTGGTCAGTTAAATGCATCAGCACATTTGAATTGATCTGAATTGTTATATTTGAAATTTATTTATATACTAGATTATATAGTAACTGAAAACAAAGGCTGTATACTAAATCATATTAGTGCACTTTTTAAAATAGAAATGCATAATATTATTTTATTATATTTTTTTAACACTGTTTGTGTAATGGTAGAATTTCATATTGTAATATTGTATCAGATATTGTCACAACCCTAAATGAAACACTGAATCCTGTTTCAGAGCCCTTCAACTGAACTACCACCTAAAAATCTCTGACAAATGTGAGAATGGGAAATTTGCTGTATATATAGGAATGGCATGCCTCATGTTTGTGCTCGAGCACGGCTCCAGCAGTTTCAGAATGGATTAAATAAATTCACAGTCACTGTTTTCTGCATCTTATTTAGGCTGTGCAATGTCAGACTCACAGGCAGAGCTTTCCTCCTTGTGTTTCAGACCATAGTACCTTCATCTTGACTGAATGTCAGAAAGCCAACTCCAAAGGGACAGTGTACAGTGTGGATTCTGCTTCAGTATCTCCACGTTTAGCTCTTTACAGCCTCCACGTTACTTTGGCACAATACGTGGTTTACTTGGTTTGGGAATATAACCCACAGATTCATCACAACGTTGGGTTGCAGCTCTGAAGTGTCAAGCTGGACCTGAAACCGATTCCTGTCAGAAGGACGTAAACTATTAACAGCTCTGATACGTCCACATAGAACAAGCCAGTGATGCTATACCATCCTGACTGTGGGGTGACAGACAAGACTACGGTGTAGCAGAAGCTGAAGAATTTCGAGTCTGTTTCTCCAGCATGTTCGCCTGGCATTGTAGCGAGCTGACTTTGGGTGGATGAAGGAGCACGGTAAACTGGTCACCCATGAGCAGCATCCTTCATGATTCTGGTTTTATGAAAGTTTGCCTCAAGCCATCCAAGTGTATTGGAAAAAAGCTGTGGACGTTATCCAGCACCTACATGAACACAGATGTGGAGGCCACTAGCACCTTTAACTGTTTTAGAAAAGTAGCTTGTATTTAAAAACGTGCATTGCCCATCAATTATAGACTCTGTTTTCAATACTTAAGGCAAATAAACATACGTTTCAAAAAAATATTTACACATCATGGAATTAATACACCTACCAAATGCTAAGACAATGCCCCGATGGTTATTTTGACATGTGAAGCTAAGCCTAAAAAGTGCAGGATGTAGCAGTCATGCCCCTGCAAAACCCTCCTCAACACACCTGACCGTCTGTGTGCTATTTAAACTGGACGTTTGGGTTAAGAGAGAGAAAAAGTGCAAAATTGCGTAGGGGGAGTGGTTTACACCTCAGCAGCGTTAGAGCTGAGAGACCTTCCTGGGCAGTGGCCTCGGTCTGGGCAGCTGCTCGAGCCGCCGGGGATCCACCTCTGACTTGCCGATGCGGAGCTGGTGAGGCTTTGGTGGGATGGGTGGGGCGTCAGCGCTGGGGGGCGGGATGGACAGGCTGTGGGGGAGAGGCACGGGTCGGCGAGGATTGTTCCGCTCATACACGCTGTAAGGGGGCGGAGTCTTGTTCTCTCGCCGAAAGAGCTCGTCCGATCCACTGGAGGCGGAAGTAGGCAGCGCATGATCGGAGGACGGCGCCTCGGTGCCAGACGCCTCAGAGACACTGCAGCGGCTGAGGGACGAGATGCCACTACTGTAGCTGCCTGACAGCACGGGGGAGTTAGCGACAAGCCCCGCAGACTGACACTCGGTGGGCGAGGGGGTGAAGGGAGGGGCACAAGTCTGTAAAGAAAGATATGTATTGATACATATTTTAATGGACTGGTTTTCTCATAACACAGCTTTTTTAAAGACACCTAAAAAGCCCATTACGTTTCATACTTGCTGTGCTACTGTTGTAATTGTGGTTACAACCTGAGAATAAAAAAAAAACTTAAAATAGTAATTTTACAAAAAAATAGGCCAAGACAATGAAACATTCAATTCATTTGGTTCTAAACTGAAAGTGAAATCTGGTGTGGCGGTCTAGAGTTTGCCTCACTGAAAGAGCATGCTACTCTATGCTCAACGCCAGATGTATGTAATGTAATTAAATACAGCTACGCAAGAACATAGCTGAGCACCTGTTTCAAACTGTAAACTGTGCTGTTAAAGGTGCTAGAGCCATTGGGTTCCAACTGTGGTTAAATGTGCTTGAGTCATTGAATGACATTTTCAACTGGAGTTCAGTACATATGTGATGATAAATAAAGGCAAAAACAAAGACAAAACTTTGTAAAGAGCTGGGAAAGTCTTTAAAGGGAAGTCTGTAACAGCGCACTAGACTGATACAGGGAGAAGAGAAAAACATTAGTCCCCAATTTAAAATGCTGCTGTAGTACTTTTCCCAACAAACTGTATTGACTTTCACGTCTCAGATAAATGTAGAACATTCAGGATAATTAGGCTGAAATGGAGTTATTCATTCTGCAAAACTAGCACAGTTGGATGAACCCCAGAGCAGGAATTTATCATTAATTAAACAAGTTTAATATGGACGTTTTCACACCAACTCATCCTTGGGGTGGTCTGGGGGGTGTTCACAAATTTTGATTTAAAAGAAATATTGCCTGAATTAAAAGAAATATTGTCTAAGCCATTTCTTAAGTGCTGCTCTGAGATTTTCACTGCACTCAAACACTCTAAAAAGCTTTTGTCCTTTCACAACTCGCAACCCATGAACTGACAGCTCTGCGTGACCTGCCAATCAACATTACAGAATCTACTGTGCTTTGTGTGTGTGTGTGTGTGTGTGTGTGTGTGTGTGTGTGTGTGTGTGTGTGTGTGTGTGTGGCTGTTTGAATGGCAGGCTCCTGGTCTGCCTGGAGCAAAGCAGATACCTGCCCATCAAACTCAGTGAGCTTGCACTTTGCCTGGACAAACGGTTCTTACATCAGGGAATGCAGCTCACTACCCCAGCACATACATCATAAAACACACTTCCCAACAGCAGAAACAAGTTCTTCCTTTTTGTTAAATATGTTTTATAGATGTTTAAACATGTATAATACAAACTGTGTGGGAGGAATGTTAGACTGCGTTTACTGTCTGGATGTCATGGACCAAAATTATCAGCTCAAGACAGTACTGCAATATCCAGCATTGCATTCAACTACTCTTTGAGGAGAGAAACGCTAAAAGAACGTAGCACCTCAACCTGTTTGTTAGGGTCAATTTAGACAATGGTTCCACAGAGATCCTCCTTGTATTCAAACATGCCTGTAGCTCTAAAAACTACTCAGTCCTTCACTTTACTCTCTAAAAAAACAACCATTCTGATTTGTTACACCTTTTTGTCTAGATCTGTTTTTGAAAAGGATGCTACAATCACAGCTTAAAGACACTTAATCAGTGAAGCACAGGAATACTTAAAATTACGGTAAATTATAATATGTAAATGCTCTATTTATGGGTGATTTTTAAACTCTGCTGTTCCATTGAGGACCAGTGAGTAAGAACAATTATTCTTACATTCAAACATTATTGTTTTTATCGATACATTAATAATCGATCCCAGTTTTACAATACTGGAGAGAGTTAACTAACTACTGCTTTGTGTAATTGTGTAATTTTTTCCTTTAAATTGAAGTTTTGATGTGCAATTAACAATGTGTTCACTTGATTAAACAAAACTTGATTTGTAATTCAAATTAATATATGATATTGGTACTGTGATAATATCGTACTGTAGACTCTCTAGTCATGTAATAAATAGACCTGTTATATTTCGCCAGGTCTTTCATGTACTACACACTTGGGGGTTTCTCTGGATGCTTATTTTAGGCAACAGAAAATAAATGGGCAATTAGCAAATATCTGACATGCAGAAAGCCTGGTCCAAAATCGATACGCACTGCTAGATAAGAACATGAGGAAGCAGAACAGGACATAATTACTGGCCCTGGATCAGATGAAGTAGAACATGAAGAGCACAAAACTGTGATTAGTCAGGGGAACAGATTCTAATGGTTCTTCTGTATACCTTTGAATATGAATATGCTCTTTCAAACACGATGCTAACAATCTCTCTTATTTGCACAGGGAAAAGAAGCAATGATTTTACTAGTAAGCTTCAACTTCTTTTTGAGCTGCAGCTACACTGAACAATTACTACACCTGGAAATGAGAGACAGAATAAAAGGGCATATCTGCTTTAAAAAGATTAGGATATATGCCAGAGTAATGCTTTTTAATATAGAAATCATTTCCATCAGATCTGGTAGTGCCTAATTAGCTGTCAAAATTACTAGCACATGTTTGCTTATTTAGATCAGCACAGCCTTACAGCGTAAATAAATCTGTAATGCACAATAGGATGAGGGGGTCTGGTGAGCACTAGCTCAGTGCCTGCGGGATCAGTGTTAGTCGCTCTTACTTTTAACACACACACACACACACACACACACACGCACACACACGCACACACACGCACACACACGCGCACACACGCGCACACACGCGCACACACGCGCACACACACACACACACACACACACACACACACACAC
>JBBIGC010062168.1:0-10993 GCA_037576955.1 Lepidarchus adonis | reverse complement strand
ACACACACACACACACACACACACACACACACACACACACACACACACACACACACACACACACACACAGGCTCATTTTTATTACAAGCTAAAGCTAAAGCTGTGGTACATCATGGGTATACTTTTTTGTAGAATGTTCTGTCAGTAAGTATCATTATGATATGATGGTGGACACACATTCAGTTTGAGGACCTGTGAAGACACAAAAAAATAACTGCAAAATGTCTTTGTTAGCCAATATACCATGTCTAGTAGTTACTAAATAATAAGAAGTAAACGATTAAAAGGTCAATCTAAAATTGTCAAAAATGAAATGAACTGTGCCCTCTAGTGGTGGGATAATTGACAGCTTAACAACCAGATGGCACCTTTGTACCAGTGACATGGACAAACCTGGTGCTGTTCTTTAAGGCAGAAGCTACACAGCAAGTATAAAAGTATAAAAAAAGTACTTTCAATAAAGAACATTCATATTAAACAAATATTAAATCTATAGAAAAGATTTCAAGCTAGATATTTTGCTAAATGTATACATATGTAGATTATTTAAGAGTCTTATATATAATATATGTTAAGAGTCTTAACAAATGTACAAACAATTAAATGTCTTTTTCTCTACGAACATTTACATAAACCAGCTGTTCTTTAAACAATTAAGATGTGTTAATGATGATTTCTAGCGTGATTGGTTGTGTCTCATTTAAAAAGCTACCAAGGCTGAAACTACGGTGGCCCTGAAGTGCAAACCACAACAACCAATTGAGAAACACAAACACAAATGCAGAAACACAATTACATTAAAGAAATTGGAAAGGATAGGATGTCTCCTGTTGCTGACTGGTACCTACCCTTTCCTTTTCTTTAATGTAATTGTGTTTCTGCTTTTGTGTTTGTGTTTCTCAATTTGTTGTTGTGATTCTGCTTTTGTGTTTGTGTTTCTCAATTTGTTGTTGTGATTGTGCTTTTGTGTTTGCGTTTCTCAATTTGTTGTTGTGGTTTGCACTTCAGGGCCACCATATGAAACACTCCTATATATACAGTCGCAAGAAAAAAGAAAAGATATGTGAACCTTTTGGAATATCATGTTTTTTTTAAATTAATTTGTCTTAAAATGTGATCTGATCTTAATCTAAGTCAAGGGTATTGAGCAATATAATGTACCTAAAATAATAACAAAAAATATATATTAATAACTGGTTGACCCCCCCTTGGCAGCAATAACCTCAACCAGGCACTTCCTGTAGCTGTGGATCACAGCTACATTGTTCAGGAGGAATCTTAGCCCATTCTTCCTGGCAAAAATGCTTTAGTTCCATCATTATTTGGACGTCTCATGTGTACAGTATGTCTCTCTTTAAATCCACAGCATCTCTATTGGGTTGAGGTCTGGTCTCTGACTTGGCCACTACTAAAGTTCTGAAGCCATTCTATTCAGGACCTGATCCTGTGTTTTGGGTCATTGTCCTGTTACATCACCCAACTTCTATTGAGTTTCAGCTGAAGTACAGACATTCTCACATTATTCTGAAGAATTCTTTTATACACCTTGGAATTCATCTTCCCCTGAATGACTGCAAGCTGGTCAGGCCCTGATGCAGCAAAGCAGGTACTAATCATGTTTTCTGCATAATAGTGTACAGTTGGGATGATGTTTTCATGATGTGCAGTGTTTTACACCAGATGTAGTGCTGAGTGTTCATCCGAAATCTTAGATTAATCAGTCCCCAAACCATTTTTGCCACTACCGCTGTGGAGTGTCAGCATGCTCTTTCACAGATTTTAGGTGTGCAGTAATGTTCTTTTTAGTAAGCAGCAGCTTCCTTCATGGTGTCCTGCCACCATGACTGCTCAATGTTTTACATACTGTAGACTCATGAACACAGAAGTAAGCCAGTTCCAAAGATGCCTTTAAACCTTTGGCTTTCACTCTGGATTGTTTCTTTACCTCATTGATGAAATGTTCTTGTGCTGTTGGGGTCATTTTGACTGAGCGCTCACTTCTTGGTAGAGTAGCCACAGTCTCCATTTGTAGATCTGTGAGACTGGTACATTTCTAAAGTCTGTGAAATCACTTTGTAACCCTTTTCAGCTTTATGTAAAGCAACTATTTTTTTATCACAGATTCTCTGAGGCATGGCTCACATACCCATATTCTTCTTGTGTAGAGAAAACTCAAAATGTTTGAGTGGCTTTTATTAGTCAAAGTAGCTCTGGTCCACAACTCCAAACTCATTTTCTTAACAAGCCTCCAGATATACTAACACCTTACTCTAGTAGCCTTTTTACGGACATTAACTCAAGGTTTCACATATTTTTCCACTACCATTATGAGTTGTTTATGTTTGTTGTAAATAAAAACATCAGGCATCATCAGATATATATATATATATCAGAACCTATTGTTTCATCAATGATGGTAAGCCATGATTTTTCCTTTTTCTAAATATAATGCTCCTTGTTATAACAAAATGTTCTGTTTTGGTCTTAGTCATCCACCAAACACTTTCCCACTTGTTTTCTGTAGCTGGGCAGAAAAGTTATTGTTGTAGAGCAGTGACATTCTTCTCAGAATGATACCATGCACACCATTGTTGTTTGGTGTTTTCCTGATGGTGGATCCATGAACATTAGCTTTGGAGTGGTCTTTGGTTGCTGACCACTCATGGAGAGGGTAACAATGGCCTTGAATGTCCTCCATTTGTACACAGTCTGTCTGACTGTGGATTATTGAAGTCCAAACTCCTTAGAGAAGGTCTTGTAACCTATTCTTGCCTGATGAACATCAACATCTCTTTTTCTGAATTCCTTGGAAACCTCATTTGAAGATACAACTACACCTATATGTTGTGAGGATCTTTTGAGAATCCTAGTTTTTCTCCATATACCTACTGTAACTGTCATCCCATTGATTGCAATCACCTGAGATTAGTCACCTAATCACTTCTCTCTAATTACACCTTTAAGTAAAGAAGATAAACATTTTTACAATTTTTACAGCATTAATAATTTTACATGATGTTATTACATGTACTCTGAAGATATTTTGCTGCGTAGTTCACTGATGTTAATATTTTTAAATAGAATGAAAGGATATAAAAGGTGCCGACCCCTCATTTTCTGAGAAGGAAGCACAGGTCTGACTGTCAGCTTTCTTAAAGACTCCAATCTATATGTAGGCTGAGATAGTTGTAATGCTGTATGTTTTGTGATATTATGAAACCTCATGCTTTTCATCCTTTATGTCCAGACCACTGAGGATGACAAATGGACATTGATAAATAGAACCGCAGGCTAATGCTTCAGAGAACGATTTTGATTCTGTGGACATTCAGAGTCCCTGCGTGCTGCAATGTGGACACTGTAACCTTTCCAGCGGCCGATATATAACATGGCTGTATAAAGACTTGCCACTGAGAGACATTGATTTCTCAGGAATTCTCTCACTGGTGTGATTTATTCTCTAAATTCACATGCTGGGACTCAATATGAAAATCAAATCAAAGTAAAGACATAGTGAAGCCCTGTGCTGCTAGTTAGGCTAATTTAGAGAATAAAGGGGGACAAAAAGTGAAAGTCCTTTACTTTAATCTACCTTAAAGCTGTGTTATCATTATACATTTTTTTTTTTTATCAAATGAGTTTCCTGAGGTGAGAAGAGATAGAAATGGGCAACATGGAAGCACAGAGGATTAGGTTTTCTTAAGTAATACTGCATTAAAGGCCTTGTTTCATTAGCGGTTTTTGAGATTAATTTGAAGTAGGTTTACAAGTTTCAAAACTGTAACAATTGACCATTTATTCCTTCATTCCATATGGTCTAGCTGTAAAACCAACCTATTTTGAATTTGTTGTTGTTGTGATGTCAGTAATGTACTGTTTTTGCATATTTGTCACACATTTTAATATTAGGCCAAGAACACTTGAGTAAATACAAATGTAGTTTATAAATGATGGTCTAATTTATTAAGGGAAAAAGCTATCCAAACATACTTGGCCCTTTTGTGAAAAAGTAATTGCCTCCCAAATCTAAGTTAATTGGTTGCGCCACCCTTGGCAACAAGCACTGCAATCAAGTGTTTGTGACAACTGGCAATGAGTCTTGCATATTGCTGTGGATAATTTTTTTTAATTCATCCACATTAGATTTTATTTGCATGAATGGTCTGTTTAAGATCATGCCAAAGCATCTCAATTGGATTTAAGTCTAGACTAGGCCACTGCAAAACCTTATATACAGTATATAAGTTTTTTTGGGGTTTTTTTACTATTCATACATGGACATGCTGGTGTGTTTTGGATCATTGTCCTGCTGTATAACTCATGCGCTTGAGCTTCAGGGCACAAACTGATGTCCAGACATTGTTCTTCAAGATTTCCTTGTAGAGAGCAGAATTCATGGTTCCATTAATTACAGCCAGTTGTCTGGGTCCTGACCCAGCAAAGCAGCCCCAGTCCATCACACTACCACCACCATGCTGACTGTTGGTATTATGTTTTTTATGGAATACTTTCGTTATAATTCTATAAGCATTCTGTAATATTTTATTCTAAAATAATAAAGAGCTCATCTCTTCATGTGGCTTTGTAATTGAATTTCCAACAAGCTCATATAGAGGGTTGTGTACAAAACAAATATAGTTTCATTCAAATGATTTTAAGTTTAATGAAAGGCATTGGCAAATGGGCTTAAAGATGTCAACATATTATTGGTCACATTTTATTCACACACAGGTTCACATCAACCTGACTATGATGAAAAAGTTATGTAGCCTTGAGCAGTTTCTGCTGCTGAAAACATTGATTGAGTAATGGAAGACATTATCTTTCTCCACAAGATCTACTGCAGAATACATTTCCCAAATGGAAAGAATATTACATCATTAGGTCAAGTCAATGAGTTAAATAAGTTTAAAAAAAGCTTATATTTACTTTAATGGACTTGTGGATGGTGGTGATGATAATGATTCTACATTGGTGACTCAACAACTGGACTCACTCTATCACTGTGTCTCAAACAGGACCTATCACTCACTTTGTGTCCAGGAGCCATTTTCAAAATTCCCATTGAGTCAATATGCTTTATATGTCTGTACATCAGCCGAAACTCTGTAAAAGTTGGGTGATGCAACAGGACAATGACCCAAAACACTGGCACAAGTCCTGCTTCAGAAAAATAAAATTTCACTTTTGGAGTAGCCCAGAGCCCAGACCTCAATCGAATAGAGATGCTATGGAATGACTTACACATGAGCTGATCAAGCAAGCTTCCCGCCAGATCCATAGTCTGCTAAATATCTGGACCTATTGCTGGTGAGAGTTTGAGAACTGAGTTGCTGGTGAGAATTTATGTATTTTTATTTCTAAATTTATCACTGTGAAAACATATTATATTGCTTGGTTGTTTTTTTTCAACTGCTGTGTTCTACGAGGATCATTTCATTCTTAATTAAGACTAACTCTAGCTCTGGTATGATTTTAGTGGACTAGCAGCTTTTCATTTTAGCTCACTGGTGTGTGATTTCTCTGTAGGCTGTAAAGCACCCTGTACATCTTTCTGCCAAATGTAAAAGCCGTCAAAGTGAATATATATTCATTCTTTCATGACTATTCATGACAGACCTGTATGGTGTTCACACATTTCTGATTTTGAGTGAACAGTGCAATCTGACCACTTTTAGAACTGTGCAGTGTGAACAAAGTTTAAAACTCCACCCCTACAGGCAGCCAGTTCACATGGATCATGGATGAAGTCATATGGCTTTATGAAGATCACAAAAAACGGGAGGCTGTTTGTGGAAACAAACCCTGTTGTCTAAAAGGGTTGTCTGTGATATTTAGCTATTCTGTATTTTTAGTTTTATAGTTTAAAATAAGTCAAACTGTGTCCTAAACGTGAGAAGTCGACTACACCTGAAAGTTGAATGTGGTTTGACTGGAGTGAGCGAAGGCCCAACATTATAGGCCGCCCCATTCTATAAGCCACAGAAAATGCTCATTTATGTTGTTAAGCTCTAAGACAAACCGCCCCATGTTATTAGCCACAGCGTTACTGAATTTACAGATCTGAAGTAAAAGCATCTAACTTGACCCCTGGAGACCTTTGTAGCTCTGTACAAGTAGTGACATTTTACCGCAGTTGAGCATAAACAATTAAATTAATCAAATTTGGAACTTATCGATATCATGCCACTATGCAAGAACTACGCTGCAGAATTAAAACCTGCAATGTCCGAGACAAACGAATGTCCGACATCAGCAACAGAAACGCAGCACAGGTTGCAATGTTTAAGGATCTGACTTGAAGAAAGGTAAGCCAAATCATTTGTTACATTTTTGTTTTCCTAATTTACAAGGAAGAATTATCATGTAGACGGATGATTGACACCATTATATTGCCGTACCCCCACCCTCCATTCATTCAAATGAAAATTGAAAACTTATCTTTTCCCAGACAACAAACGTTTCTTCCTTTTATTTCTGTTAAATTGAGCTTTTTTCAGCTTGTATTATATAATAGGATGTAATGTAATGTAGCAAAGGCCTGAAAAGTCTATATTTGCTTTGTGTTGCTTTTCAAACAGTACGTTTAAATTCAACTCATCATTTGGGGACGTCGTCTTTTTGTACTGAATTATACTTTTAGTGAATGTGTTTTCATGTTTTTAGATCGGCCGCCCCATTTAAATCAATATCCAAAATCAATGTATAAGCTGCAGTCTATCGCTGGGGTAATATGGTATTGGCTTCTAGTGGTTGTTAGCAAATCAGGCTTCATAGATCCAGCACTGAACTAAAGAAGAAAAACCAGGAACATGTTTAAAAGTCAGAAGTGCAAATGCGAATTTTTCCCAAACTAGTCCCTAAACTGAGCTGATCTTTTTTATCCTGCTTATGTAAGTACTACAGGATGCGTGTGCTACATGACTTCCTTTGAAAAGAAATAAGGACAAAGGAATGAAAAAGTGCTTTGAAAGGAGCAATGCTTTGAAAGGCAGCTCTTAAGCTGGTGTCTTCACAGCAGATTATGACCTTTTTTACTCAGATTAAGCACATTCTGCAGATTTAATTTAGACAGGCTGTGGATAATATGCTTCACTTTCATCAGAATGTGGATCAGCTTTCAAGCACAGAAAAGGCATTTACAGTGACCTGCATACACAGCAGTGACTTTATAGCTTAAAACATTTCACATGTTCATTTCAGCACAGTTCTCAATGAGCTCTGTGCGGGTTTACTGTTAAGATCACTGGCACCCATTAATGTGCTATAGTGTCTCATTTGATAAGGTTCTCGTCCCAGACACTAAAGATAGCACGCTTAATGTGGCAACACTCTGAGAGAGCCTATCAGTAAATGAAGCGCTGTCTAACCACATCAGAATCTGCTGCACTTACATAAAACTCACCAAAATTTGACAACAATCACATTTTCCTCTCCACGTTCGCCTCTGTAGTTAAATTAATGGAATTCCCTGATGCCTCTTAAAATAGAGTAATTGTCTTTGCTAAACTAAAGCAATATAACTCCTTTCTTCACTCTGACCATGGCTTTATTACAACCTCCCCTACTCTCAAGGGAGAGGGAAATCAAGATTTGAGACTATTTCAGCACATTGCATTAAAACCTGCATTCCATGCACTTCTAGCAGACATTGGCCACTCTCCAGAAAAAGTTCACTAGTGCACATGTTGGACGTACACTTACGGGTATGAAGGCCTTAAAGGAATCTATCAGCATCAATTGTACATAATTTTCTTCTTAGAGCAGGTGCAGTCAGTTTTAGTTAAATACCTGTGTTACGCTCTCAAACTGCATCTGGATCTTCATTCTGGTGGGGAAGACACAGTATGATTCACTGTGAGCTATAAAACTGAGCTAAATTTCACCAGACCATTTAGAATAGGGGTGTGCCAAATAATCGATATGGCATCCTTGATATGATATGATATGATATGATATCGCCATCATTGCTCACACAATATAATAATCGAAATAATCGTTACTTCATGGTTGGTGCTGCTGAAATACACCCAATCAAATTTAAATCTAAAGTCATGCTTCACTTTGCTTTGCATCCAGAAAATTGATGAAACAGGCTGTGGATTATTTTATGTATTGTATATTGGATTGTATTTTATGTATATTATCTCTTTGCGTCTCTTTTCCGCATGAAGCCTACAATCTGGTTGATGTGATAAACATGCGTCAGTAAAACACACATTGCTGGAGAAATCTTTGAAAAAGTGGGAAAAGAGCCAATAATGCAAGTGTGCAGAAGTTCTCATCCACACTAATATCTAGCGCTTGCTGAACTGTCCTTAATAATACATTTGATCAAACACAAAAGTGGAGCTCCGTAATTGGTTAATTATAAGTTGAAATAGAAACTGTACCAGAGGGCCGGCTTTCCAAACACACCTCATCGCTGTGATGTTTTAGACATAATGACTCTTGACTCGTTTCATGGGAGCAATGCATTGTGGACTATGTAGTGTTTGGTGCAGCAAAACCAGTAGGAATATGGCATAAAGAAGTTGGAAAGAGAGTTCTGAGTAGTAATTTCAGTTGGCAGCACAATGCTATTCTCTGTATGGAGTAAAACAATAATTAAAGCCATGAGTCACAAACAGCATCACGCTTGTGATTGAGTCTTTGCGCTGGTTTCTGAAGAGTGCACTCATGTCAAAGTTAGGGAGTCACTACATTCACTCTGAAGCTGAATTAGTGGCTCCCCTGCGCTTCTGACCATGATGGCAAAGAAAAAAATAGAGGAAAGGAAAGGATAGCATTGCTGTTACTTATGTAAATTTATAACGTCTCCCGTGTTTCTGTGATGTGTCGCATTATCACTGTTGAGCGACATATTGATTATCGCAGAATTGGTGTTTTGCGATATTTTCGTGATTGTGGGCCATGTATCACGTATCATATCGTATCGTATCGTATCGCATCGTATCGTATCGTATCGTATCGTATCGCATCGCATCGCATCGCATCGCATCGCATCACATCGCATCGTATCGTGAGATACCCTGCAATTCCCACCCCTAATTCATGAAAACTGAGTTTTTCCATCTTTCTCCCAATTTAGTTGTTTCCATTACCGCCTGTTTACATCACATGGAGCTGGCCAACACTGGTGGGTGAAGGATCACTGCATATTTTTAAACGGCTGCTAATGCAACAGCATTGGACAGCTCAGCACACTTGGAGGAGAACACTACCTCCCAGTTCTGTTACATTTACAGACAGGCAGCAACTGAACATGCACTTTTTAAAGTTGATATGCTGGAAGTAGGAAAAGTGGGTGACCATAAGGATTTTAGTTTTTTGACAAGGGCTTTATGAAAAAATGAATCAGAACATCTTCAAAACAGCTGGTCTTATGTAGTGTTTCCAGTATATAGTTGTTAGTACCTACCAAATGTGGTCCTAACAAGGATGACCAAAGGGAGTGAAGACAAGCCAGCCTTGACCAATAACAAACAAGGAGCTCATGTTGTAAAAATGTTAATGCTGACTCTGATAGGAAAGTGTCAGAACACAATGGAGTCAGAACTGTCAGATCTGTTTTGGCTATGCAGTTGGTGTTAATATTATGGCTGGTCACTGTAAATGTTGTTGCTATAGAGACAAAACCTTGGGGATGTGTTCCCCTTTCGAGTCTTCGTTCCTCCCAAGGTTTCTTCCTCTACCTTAGGGAGCTGCCCTGCCTGTGTTGCCATTGGTTTGCTCAGGCTCTGATCTGATTCTGTAAAAGTGCTTTGTGACCATGTTAATTGTGAAAAGTGCATTAGAAATCAAATTGAATTGAATTAGACTGAATAGATTCGTACGGCCTTTCTAGTGAAATCTGCCTCTGAAGTTATTGGTCTATTGGTCTGTTTCTTGTTTAGCTTGTATAAGCAGCTGCTTAGGGCTCTGGAGCCACCAGGGGGCCCTGAGTATGTACTTACTGAAACATACTCAACATTGTTTCAGGCTGAATTAAAGCCAAGCGTTACGTGATTTACCTCAGCTGTCTTTGATATTTGAATGGGAGCTTGGATGTGCACAGGAATCAAAAGCTAGTCTCTTTAAGAACAAAATAACACAGTAACTCAGCAAAAGCAGCCTGAGGTTAGCTGTGAAAACTGAAGGGTGAAGGACATTTTGATGACTTGAGCACAGGACTGAATAGATGAAGAAGAAAAAAAAGCTTTTCTGTGGGATGAGACGGACCTGTGAAAGAAAAGGATTGAATCTGGATCAAAAAGGGGTCTGACTGCCTGCCCCCCTGGTCTTGTTCTGCTGTGCTGAAAATGATTCACTGCTTCTTTTCTTCATATTTATATATTTCTTTCAGATTGCAATAAAAAGTTGGAAAAAGTTTGGCCTCAGTGAACTGTGGCTTTGGCTGAACTGTGGTCAATACTGGAACACAAAGTGTGGGCTGAAGCTGTAAATAAGCTTCATAAACCCAACTCTGTGTTTGGTACTCTTTGGGAATGTTATCATTAAGAATACAAAATTATTTGTGGCTTTACAATGTCATTACTGCTGGATTTACTATTGAAATAGGCTTACAGACATCCAACTAATCAACCAATCAATCAATCAATTGATCAATCAATCAATCAATCAATCAAGCAAACACACAAACAAACAAACAAAGAAGATATATAAATGTCCAGTTTTCTTATGCAAATCTATAAAATGTTGGACTTGGTGCTTCATCTGTGTAAATGCTGATGCTAACCCAGGCCATGCAGAATTTTCTATGGAAATTCTTTACTACAAAGAAAACCCAGTGTAAATTGAATCCACAATATAGTCACTTTGGGGAAATTGTCTTTAAATGAGGACAACAGTTCCACTATCAAGACATCCAACTCAAGGAGATGATGATTGACAACAAAATGTGAGTGAACATCAGTAATGTGGCCAATCTGCGCATGTCAGAGTGGTTGCAGGTGCGGCTCGTTACTGCTGCACGCTGTGAGTGAGAGCGTTT
>JBBIGC010062158.1:0-10994 GCA_037576955.1 Lepidarchus adonis | reverse complement strand
TATATATATACATGACTATGATGAAAGGGAGGCTTGGATGCAAATTTTTAATGGGAATCAGGGACAAAACAGGGTCAAACAGCATCATGCCCAGGAGCAACCAGAAGTCATAGTGAAAAACAGAATAAAACTTTATTCATGCCCTGCTGGGTATTTCTTGTTACATCAGTGTACATCTGAGGCACCAGTGTGAGGGGTGGGCTGAAAGGCAGATGCCCCTCCCCGCGCTTGTGACGCAGTCTGTGGGTGGAGGGAGCGGCATGCTGCTTGTGGAGTAATCAATGCTTCTATGGGACAGCTGAAGAGGTTGCTATATCAGCCTGGTTGCTCCTAGACGCCTTGCACACTCCTTCCAGTCTGCTCGAACTAGCATGACTGCAAAATGTTGCAGCGTATTTTTGGGTCTATGTTTCTAGGATCTACCCGTGGAACACTTTATTCACTGTAATTAAAATCCCAGCAGGGCCCCTGCTGGGTACCAGCATCCGTGGGCTTTCTCCAGTATGAGAACCACACTCGCGATCCCCTGGTTTGGGAGGTGTGCTATGGAATGAGGAAGCAGTGTGGGCTCAAGGTGAGCACCCCTAAGCTGGTTTTGTTGGTGAACTCTCGGTAGAAGGAGCTGCAAGGTAACTACCAGTCATTTCCAGGCAAGTCCGGGCTGTGCAGTTCTTGTTGCTTCCTTTGGTGTGGAGGCATATTCTTATTCCCACCTATTAAGCATTCGCAGGTGGGATCTCGTAACCCAGGAACCACCCCAGATTACTGGTGGCCTGAGCTGGCATGAAAAGTAAAGACAGGGCCCATATGCAGGGGGAACAAAAAACAAAAGAACATATTACATTAACGTTATTCCTTGTAACAGAACGGCTTGAATGACCTGTAAACACTGGAAAAATGGAGTGTTTTTTGAACGGTACTTTATAAACATAAATTAATGGATTTGCTCAGCAAGCACATACATGCAAATTCATAAATCAGAGTGTTCCTGTTGGCGAAACCAGATTTATCAGAGAGATTCCTCATCTTTTTTTTAAGGTTGGAGAGTTGCATCCTGGCTACATTCACCGTAGACAGGTATCTGTTGGCAGATTTGGTGTAGCAGTCACTGGAGGCTCACAACAGAAGCCTAACAGCCTGTAACCAAGTGAGGTGCTCTATCACGGCAGGTGCTTATGGTGACAGTGGAGAGGCTTGCTCACTCCATCTTCTAAGCTGCATTTGTTTTGGGAGAGACGAGAAGAGGGAAGAGTGAAAAAGAAAAGATGGAACATGGAAAATATATAAATACACCAATATTTCCCACAGTGTGTGACAATATCAGAGGCATCCAACATGAGACAGGCCCTTGTAGAGTGGTTGGCTTCTCTTGTACTGTATATCAGGTTGGAGGCCCCACAATAGAACCTTGCCGGTGTATGTTGTTAGAGTAGAGATGCTTAGAACCTTCAAACTGGGAGACACAGTTAGAAAGCAGTATATACACCACAGATGTTTTGCACAGTTCGTGATGAATCCAGCATGTTCTTGATGAAGGTAGGTTAGAGGACTGAGAGTCTTCTACCATGCCACAGTAGGGGAGAGTCTGGCCACAGAGTAGCTGGTTTCATCTGAATGTCTGTTGGAAAACTGACCACCTGAGAAGGCTTTGGGAGAAGTCAACTATTGGTGGGGCTCCACACCGTCATCAAAGGTGCATGTGGTTAGATTGGCAAGGTTCAAATATATTTACAGTGGGTGGAATCAGGTGGGACAACCACCTGCCTGGTGGATAGGTGACTTTAAAACAGGAGAAGGAGAGGCCAATCAGAAAGGCTTTTTGGAGGAGAATCAGGGTCAAGGTCATTTGTGGGAAAGGAGGTATGTAAACAAAGTGTACACACCCCTGTTATAATGCCAGGTTCTGGTGATGTAAAAAATGAGATCATAATAAATAATTTCAAAACATTTCCTGCCTTTAATGGGACCTATAACATATGCAATTCCACTGAAAATCAAACAAATGGTTTTGATGGGGAAAATCACAAAAGATAAAATAGAACGCAAAATATGCTGGTTACATAAATGTGCATGCACCTGGAGTTAGCACGACTAATACTTTATTGAAGCACAATTTGATTTAATTACAGCATTCATTCTTCTTGAGTACACACCTGCTGTCAGTTGAAGAGACTCTGATTAAGCCACATAAAGTTCAGGAACACTATTAAGACTGTCCTGACTTACTCCTGAATTTAGTTGCTTGCTACAACAAAGGCCATGGTTCGTAAAGAGCTTATAGAGCTTCAAATAGACCTCATAGTTGCAAGGTATTAGTCAGGAAAAGGTACAAAAAAGTCCACAGCATTGAAGATACCATGGAGTACAGTGAAGACCACCAAAAAAAAATATGGGACAACAGTGACTTTAACAAAAACTGAACATACCTCCAAAATTGATGAAAAGACAAGATGAAAACTGGTCAGGGAGGCTGCTAAGAGACCTACAGAAACACTGAAGAATATGCAGGAATTTTATGGTAAGTAATACATGTGACAACAATCTCCCAGACTCTACATATGTCTGGACTTTAGGGTTGGGTTGCCAGATTAAAGTGTTTACTTACAAAGAAAAACATCTAGGCCATTAAAAATACTTCAAGTATCCCAAATGCATTGGGTAAAATGTGTTGAACTTCCTGACCACAATTCCAAAAGGCACGTTTGACGCAAAAACAACACATCGCATCATCAAAAGAACCCACTATGAAGCATGGTGGTGGAGTTGCTTTTCTGGGGCAGTGGACGGAATTATGAACAAAACCTTAAAGCATCTGCTAGAAAGCAGAAGAGCAATTCCATCTTTCTGTAATGTGAAATTGAGCACAAGTGTAGGGAGGCATTTCCCCTTCGCTGGCTGACCACCTGGGGCATCTCCCAAGGGCTGTGACGTTATCTGCGGGCAGAGGGTGAGGTGTCCTGTGGAAGTTATCAGCAGCTGATATGAATCAGCAGGGTCAACGGCTATATCAGCGTGGTTGCTCCCGGCTCTGCTGGCACCTTCCAAACTGTTCTGGTCAGCACAACTGTGAACTCCCTTGCTGGCTTGTGTTGCGGACCCTTTAGGGTAATTTAGTACAGGGGGTCCACGACTTAAAATGGGGTTCCGCTCCTCAACGAGTGTCATAACCATTACATGAGCGTCTACTGTGTTTTACTCTGGGGTCATTCCTGTGTCAGTTGACCACAGGGAGACATTCACCCTCCTGAGGCTCTGTATTGAATTTTTTAGAATTTTATTTTCATTTTAATTTTTAACACCATTTAAAAAAAACAAAAAGAGGGAGTAAGTATAGTATGGTGTAAGTCAAGAACCCACTGTATTTGTTTCTGGAGTCTTGCTCATGGACCGCTGTCCTTTATAAATTCCCAGCAGACTAGTGAGATTCCCCCATTGCAGATTTTGGGATGCAGGCATCTCTTTGGGCTTCCCCCTCATCCTTACCTTCCACATTATGGAGGCATGCTCCAGAAGGAAAGTCTAGAACAATCCCGAATTGTACGGTTTCACAATTAAGGTGGGAAAAAGATTTTTGAAATTATTTATTGGGGTCTAATTTTTTATGTCTGAAAATATCCATTGTATGTTGAAGGAGTCAGGGTCAGGAAATGAACGGTGTAACAGCCTGTGTACTGCATACATTCCCATGTCTGACTCGTGTGCTTACAGTTAGCAGACTCAGCTTGTGTTGCATAATCACAGAAATGCATCTATAGTATGTTATATACTATGTTGTTCTAATAATAATAATAAATTGATTTTTAATCGTCTAAGTCATTGTCAAGTGCACGACAACCAAAAGTGACCTCTGCATTTCATCCATCCACTTTTGAAGGGCAAGTTTCTAACCCCTACCCACCAAAATTGTAATTATTACTATTATTATTACTACATGGGGTATTATTACTACAACTATGGTCTTGGCCTCAGTGTGACCATAGTGTTGCCAGTTCAATCCCTGCAACCAGTGGGGAAAATATGGGTGCCGTGAGTGATTATTATTATTATTATTACTATTATAATTCTAGTGCGACTATTATTACTGTTATTATCTGAGACTGCAATGGAAAGTGCATATGGCAGCTTTTCCACCATTGGTGTGTACGTTATGCTCCGCTAACTCCAGCTAAATGCCTTAGCGACTACAGGACTTAGCTAGAAAACTACAAAACATGTTTGATAAGGAATTACCTTCAGAAAATGGCTGAGCTGTAGAATTACGTTCCAGTGAATCATTCCAAAGCTTCGGTGACCAGCTATTTCCAGTTCTAATTCTTTATTTTTCTTCTTTTTTTAAATAAGTAAGCTATTATGCTAGTGTGTTGTATTTTATGCTAATGCCTTGTAAACAAAGACCCACTGGGAGTGAAGCTTCAGCCTCAACCCGGCTTTCTTGCATAAACAGCATTTAAATAGACAGAATAATAATAAATAAAGCAAATAAAAAGTCTGATGCTGTTCATTAGTGAAACATTTCTGGAATCAAACAGCACCAACTTGCTCCATTACTAGCATTGCACATTGCAAACACGAAGAAACTTTCTTGGAGCCTGGGGACCAGTGTTATAAAGCATTGCTACAAAACGATGAATTGGTGCAAGTGTTTGGGCTGGGAAAATGCAGAAAGACAGGCGGCATGTAGTATAGGCATGATGCAAGTTGTTCTGAGGATTTACATTTTTTTTTTCCCCTTGGTTTTCTGCCTCCACTGACAACCCTTCACTTGTCACAGGGCTCAAGATTTTCCTCCAGGAACTTTATCTTCCTTCAGGCTAAACCTGTTCGGCTCTTTCCTTTGGTTTTTGCTCTCTGCTGAACATCTCTGCTGAGACCTTTCTGTTTCTCTCCCGCAAGGAATTGTCCATGAACTTTGTTTCTTTTTCTAATCCCATGAGATCAGAATCACATTACTGAATGGTTGCATTGTCCTGACTGCAGGTCACCCAGAGGGAAAATTGCTATATGTGCAAATGCATCCATAATAATGCATTTATATTAATATATTAATAATCATGCCTTTAACTTACACTCTTGCCATTAGAAACCCCACCATCCATATAGGCAGCTCTTGCAGGTTTGCCTTGACCGACTTTTCCCAATCGGTTGATGCACAAGGTATTAATCGCTTTTCCACTCTTCCCATTACTAGGAAAATACATACAGGGCCACCATTGACCAGGAGCTACAAGGGAGAGGTTTCTAATAATATGGCCAAGGAGAATTCAGGCACATTGCTCATTAAAAATGTCAATATGAACTATTGGCCACTTTAAAAAAAAGAAAATTGAAGAAAAGTCTTGGAAAATAAGGCCTAGCCTAAGATACAGTAAATTATAAGCATGGTGATTATATAGCTACATATTGCAATTTTGATGCCTTTAAAAAAATTAAAGGGCCCACATGATCACTTTTATCCAATAGAAAAGCTTAAAGTACATACAGTTAACATTTCAAAATGTACCTTTAATCTTCCAATCAGCTCCACCCATTCACATTGCTTCAGCTCTGTTCTTTCTTTTGAGTGAGCCTTTGGACAGTGGGAGGAAACTGGAAAACCCAGAGGAAACCCACAGGTACACTGGGAGAGCTTGTACACTCCACAAAGAAAGGCACCTGTGGCCGAACCCAGGACCTTCTTGCTGTAAGATGACATTGTTAACTAGTTCATTAAACTACACAGCACAAACATCAAAACCAGAAATTTTTAGCTGTAATTAGCCGTAATGGTTTGATTGGACGCCCTGTCAGAAACACTGATGGTGCTTTTCCACTGCACTGGTGCCGGTGCCATTCTGGGCCGGTTTGCAGTTTTTGAACCGGTGCCGGGCTTTTCCACTGCAAAAAAGTTGGTGCTAGTTCCACAATTTCGGCTCTGAACCGGCAACTTTTCAGGTTCTGGGGCCGAGAACCTGTGATGTCATCGGGTGTGGGCGGGAATTTGAGCTAACGCTAGTCCGTGACTCGCAAATAATCTAGAAGTGATTACAAATCTCACCCGTCTTCTTGCACGTGTCTTTGTCGTTGGCGATGTCTTTCAATGTCTAAAAGCTGCAGAAAAAGTTGATTTTGAAGATGAAGATCTGATCTCAGTGCTGAAGAACCACCTCAAAACACAAAATGTGTTCCGCCATTGTTGGTTTGTTAAGTGAGGTGAAGTGGGCGTGGTTTATGATGTAGTCACCTGGCTCCGATCCGGGCAACAGTGCAGTGGAAAAGCAGGTGAGTTCGCGTTGGTTCCCAACTTTGGAACCGTCCGAGAACTGGAACCTGCGCCAGTGCATTGGAAAAGGGGTGTGATTGGTGAGAAGCTCTTTTGCATCCACCCTGTAGCCCTGGCCAAAAGTCAGACATGTTCTCTTCTTGCTGTGATCATCAACACTCCAACCTTTCAGGTGAATAAAGCCCTTTTGGGGGTTCGTCAGTTCTGAACTGATAAATACTGTGATGAACAGTGATGGGCATCTCACTAGTCTGCTGGGAATTTTATAAAGGACAGCGGTCCATGAATATATCTACAGGACCATCTCACAGATGCCACAACATTAACACTGCTGCAGGTGAAGTGAAGTGAGTCACATTGACTCTAGTTATTTCATTATGGGACAGGGAGTGAACAGTTCTTGAAGTTGATGTGCTGGAAGTAGGATCTGATGGCTAGAGCATCTCCAGAATGGTAAGTCTTATGGAGTGCTACCTACCAAGGAAGGACCACTCATGAATCAGCGACAGGATCGAAGACACTCAAGGCTTAATGTATGTGGGGAGTGAAGCCTAGTCTGGTCTGGTCCGATCCCAAAGAGGAGCTCCTGTTGATGCTGACTGTGATGGAAAGTGGGACCTGCTCAATAATAAGCTATTTTAATATGAAAAAGTCCTATTTTACGAGATTTCAGTTCTCAGAAAGGTACATTACTGCAGAATGTGGCTGCCACAGCACTGAGGTGGTTGGGTGTAATAGTTTGGGCCTGCAAGACATCCATCCATCCACTATGCTGGAATTATGATGCAGGACTGGGATGAGTGTCCTTGGCCTTTTGCTTCTGTATCTGGCTCGTATAAGCCAAAGTAGTGAATGTACTTGTCACCAGCCATCATCTACATAGCACTGTGTGGGATGATTATATACGAGCCTGTCAGTCTGAGGTGCTTTGCAGCAATCCAACATGCTGTTAAAGTGCCACAGGAACATGTGGTCACAGATGGGATTGAAATTGTTGACGGAAGCCCATCTTCACACTTCTGCTGGAGCACTAAAATCAACAACATATGTTTGTTTGCCTGTATCCCTCAACGTAATTTACCATTAGGAGCTAATAAGTGCCGCCTTTGAGTCCAATCAGGGGTTTAATGAGACGGATGTGGAATATAGGACTCTGCCAAATGAAATATTTCATTCTGAGTCTGTGTGTTAGTGTATGTTTTCAATAATTTTAATAACAGAAATGCCCTGACTGGTGCAATACTAGAGAAAATAATGACAGGTACAGTAAAAGGCTATTATATTATATTATATTATATTATATTATATTTATATAAATTATTATATATATTACATATATATGTAAAGAAAAAAATAATAAAAGGCTATTGATTTTGTCTTTAGCTCCACATTCCTCAAGCAATGTATTTATTTATTTATTTCATTTATTTTCTTTTTTGTTTATCAGAACTTAAAAATGCAAATGTTGAGAGCTTAAAGAAATGTGATTGTACTTTACAATAAAACTACCTTTATAAAAACTGAATTGTTTATGATAACTTATAAATGGCTAATTATTTTGTTACAAAGCATTTAAAAGCAGTTATAACACAAATAATGGCATAGAAACACCAGCACTCAAATGCATGGATGTTGTGACGTGGGTAGGATGTGTGAAAAGATGGCAGAGCATATGTGTATGTGTGTTACGCTTCATAAGGCATTTATAACCTAATTATAACTATAATACACTAACTTTAAACAGTCTCGTCTTATGGTAAAGTGGCGCTAAAATGTTTTATTAGTAAAAGATATTTTCATTTCACTTTCAGGACCAAATCTTTTATCTCAAAGAAATAACTAAAGAAGAAGGAAAATGTTTCAATGTAATAAGAGTGTTTTTAAAGTCTTTAATAAACAATGTTTTGGTTCTATAAAAAACTTTCTATTGTATTTTTATGACTAATTAATAAGGCATATAAGTACTTAAATAATATACAGTGTGTCTGACATGTATACAGATGCATATACATATATATAGTACTGGAAAATAAATTAAAAAAATCTTTAATCAGCATGTCTAATTATTGCAGGCATTTAATTCTATATACATTTGGCAAAAAAGACATTGGGGCAAAAAAGGAAGGTTTGGGAAGTGAATAGTCAGTTCTTGGAGTTGATATGCTGGAAGAAGAAGAATAAGGATTTCAGCCAATTTGACCACTGATGGCTAGAACATCTCCAGAACATCAGGTCTTCTATATTGTTCTAGGTCTGCACTAGTTAGCGCTTACCAACAGTGTGGTGAGGCTCCTGGGCACTCAAGGCTCATTGATGCAGTGATGCTAGCCTAGCTGGTCTATAAAATACAGTAAATACTGATGTATTCATTGATGTCCAAATGAAGTCCAAACATCTCCCAGCTCCTACAGTGACCACTAGACTACAAGGCATCATCTTGCTTTACAACATCTGTTAACAATTGGAGGCCAACTGTGAGCAATCAAAGAAATCCAATCCATGAAGCTCACTGCCATGGTCAGTGCAAACCAATCAATGACCTGACTCTTATTTCCTTCAGGAGGTCTAATGATCTGAGGCCTTTATCTCCAGCACTTTCCACTGTCATCGTTCCAGGAGGTTCTTCATTCCCCATGGTCACCAAACAGAACTTTACAGAACTCAGATTTGTTAAGAAAATCCAATCAGGTGGGGGTGTGATTAAGATATGCCTGGCTAACAATAGATCTACCCTTTAGCTGAGCCACCCTCTGGCACTTCATAAAGAGGAGAGAAGAATAGATTAAAGCGGTTTCTTAGAGAGAGACAGAGCCATGCACACATCTGTTCCATCATAAAGATAATGTAAGTGAGTAACATCAGAAATTGAATCAAGATATACCAGCATAAACATATTTCCTCCATCTTGTTCAGTTAGAGCTCGGCCACCAAATTTGATGATTATCTCTGAAAATGAGACTGATGCAACTTGAAGAAATTTGCCTGTTTCCGTCCCATTTCTCCCTTGAACTCTCAAAGAGTCAGTGACAACATCATCCATCCTTCCAGTGTCCACAACGCATTGTCCATTTCAGGTTGTGGGGAAGCTGGAGCCGATCCCAGCTGACTACGGGTCTGGACAGGAGGCCAATCAATCACATGGAGATAGATAACCATTCACACACCTATGGGTAATGTAGAGTAGCCAGTCAGTCAAAACCACAAGTCTTTGGAAAGTGGGAGGACACTGGAGAACCCAGATGACACCCACTGGTTCACAGGTCACCAGTTCAAATCACAGAATCCCAGTTAGGTACTATTGAGCAAGGTACCATCCTGGAGCAATGCTGCCCAGGTCCTGTTCCCTTCCCCTTTTCTCCTTTCTGACCTCCAGCCCTGCTTCCTGTTCCCCTGCTCTTCCCACATGGTTTCTCCCTTGTTTGCCTTGTTCCAAGCCTCACCTATGTCCGTGTGCTTCCATTGGTCCTGTCTGTTTACCTCTGTGTCTAAATCTTTATCCCATTGGTTGTTCCCTTGTTTGCCCTGCCCCGATGTTCACCAGTATCTGATAACCCTCCTTCGTTTTCCTCTTTATAAGTTCCTTTGTCTCCTGGACCTGATGCTGGAGCATTGACCTTCCATGTTCCATGTTTGTACCTTGCGTGTCATTCCTGTCTGTACTGCTCATAGAACCTTCCACCTTCTCATTTCTCTCCTTCTGGCTGAGAGAACCTCACAGTTGTGGTGCATTGTGTGCTGTGGCGTGTTCACAATTACAAATACTATCAACAAATATATTATCTTAAATGGGACTGCCAACATAACAGAGACGATTTCTCTATTCAGTCCAGGTTTGAGGGAAAGATTGTCACTGCTCCTCTTTGTTGTTGGCAAACTATGCAAGACCATTAATAATGTAATCAATTTGTATTATGTGAAATGAGAGTGAATATTTGTCATTGTGAACACACCTTAACTCAAAGTGCATCACATCGAAACATCTGCATTTAACCCAAACATATGTGGAGCAGTGGGCAACTATCAACAGCACATGGGGAGCAGTGTAGAAGGATGGTACCTGGGGTAGGAACCAACAACCCTCTGATAACAAGGCCCATACTACTAGGCTAATAAGCTAATATGGCTACATAGCCTCATTGCATTACTCCTGTTAAATCAGAGTGTTAGTCAATCAGAGCTGTCTGTCAGGCCCTGTAAACCAAACAGTGCAGTCAAGCTTGATCCCCAAGAAGCCTATGATGTATAACCATCAGTTTTAGGAGACACCAGCCCAGTTTGACAGTAAGAGAGGCCTGGGGATTGGCCATGACTAAGTTTGAGGAGAAAATTGTACAAAAAAAGAACATTAGAGATTAAACTGAGTGAAAGTGGGTGAAGTCTGGACTCTGAGAGAAGCGCTCAAGGTGCCAGGCGCAGGATCAGGGCACAATGGTGTAATTTAGTGGGCTGTGCTGGAGTTGTGAGAAAGCGCAGCAGTCAGCATTTTTCAGTGTGAATGTGCCTTCAAGAGCTGGCCAAACATGTCATGTTCAATTATCACACACAAACACACTGACTGTGCATTGCAGGTTAGGCCTTCCAGTCACATTACTATTTGTTGACAGGCTGCCAGAGCCTGTAGCTGAATGATGTAACAAAGCAACGCTGATTACGACCAGCCAGGTTAACACACACACACACACACACACACACACACACACACACACACACACACACACACACACACACACACACA
>JBBIGC010062150.1:0-10994 GCA_037576955.1 Lepidarchus adonis | reverse complement strand
ATTTTAAATAACACCACCGTTCCGTCTGTGAGGAGAATAATAGCCTGTCTCCAACAAACGCCTGTCTCTATTAAACGTCAGAATAATTTTTTAAATAGTAGCCCTGGCTACTATTAGAAGATATACGGTAATATATGGATTTCACTTTCTGAAAAGAATATAATAATAATTTTTAGCAGTACTTTTAAATGTTATGATTTCTGCATGGTTGCTAAAAACTTTTAAAAGGAAATAATAATACTAATAAAATATTTCACATGGTTAAAACTGAAATTTTAGAATCTGCACTTTCTCCCCGCTTGTCTCAGTGCACTATGAGTGAGAAATAAATCACGGAAAACTTCACCAAGCTTTAGTAACTACTTGCAATAACCGTGACTTCAAAGGGTGACTTCCAGCTGTAATAGTCAGCTTCCTTTATTGGTATCATGGCACATCTGTTGGTGGCTCAATTTAAATAGGCCAAGAAGTTATGGCCACTTCACCTGAAAGTTTATTTCAAGCAATTTGTAGTCTCGCTCTCCTTCTCATGAGCCTTAGGCAACAACACCCAGGTTGCAAATCTAGGAACGATGCTGCTTCTACAGGACGGTGATATCTTCTCCTGAGAGCCAAGGCAAAGTCCAACAATATCACGTCAGGCATACTAGTTGGGTAGCAGGGGCTGTCATTCCCAAATGTAGCCAAATATTCCTTTCATAAACCAGATTGTCATAATCTGACTAAAACACGAATAATGCAACACAGCTAAAAGTAAATTCAGTTTCTATCCAGAGATTTGTGTAATCTGTTTGATGGAAAAATAATCACAAGATAAACCAATGGTGTATGAAGGATTTGAGGGACTCGTTGTAAAACCAATCGGCCTCCCTAATATTAAAATTAATAATAAAGGACAATGTAACTTGCTGGTTCATTATAATTACGTATCAAGTACATGCCAGGCATGATGTTCCAGCCATTACTATCTGATACAGTCCCGATCAAAAGTTTAAGACCACTTAACAAATGGCAAAAAATCCCATGTTGTATGGTTGGATCTTTAAAAGGTTTAAAAAGTAGAGCTTCAACAGCTACAAGAAGAAATAGGAGTGAGACAAAACATTTTTGAGCAATTTATTGAAAACAATGCTTAAACTGCCCCAAAAAAGTTCCAAACATGAACTCCACCGTAATTGTTGATCCCTCATGCTTGATGCAAGCGTTTCCATGAAGTGAGTAGGAACATTGCTCTCAGTGGTGAAGACGCCGCATAAAGGGCATCTAGTGGAACTGTTGTCCATTTTTATAAACTTCCCTTACCATCCATCCCCCAAGGTTCCCAGTTGGATTTAGATCAGGGAACACGCAGAATGTTGTAAAAGAGTGATGTTATTCTCCTGTGAGAAGTCCCTTGTCCTGAGGGCATTGTGTACTGTAGCGTTGTCCTGTTGAAGAACCCAGTCGTTACCACAAAGACGAGACTCCTCAGTCATGAGCTATGTTCTCTGCAACATCTGGACATAGCTAGTGTCCGTTTGACGGTCATGCACTTCCTGAAGCTCCATTGTTTCACTGAAGGAAAAAGCACCCAGACCATTATGTAGCCTCCTCCACTGTGGCACATAGAAAACATCTCCGATGGGATCTGCTTGTCATGCAGTAATGTTGGAAACCATCAGCACCATCAAGGTTAAATTTTTTTTCATCAGAGAATTGATGCTCTCTTGCAAAGTCCAAACAGCCAGTTCTGTGGTCTTCAATGAGACGAGGTCTTTGAAGACATTTTTTTTTAGTTTGAAGCCCTTCAGTCTCAGATGGTTATGGGGCTGCAGTCGGCACCAGTAACAGCCTTAATTTGGGTGGAGGATCGTCCAGTGTCTTGACCGACAGCCAATTGGATCCTCCGACTCAGCGCTGGTGAATGTTTTTGGGTCTTCCACTTGAATTTTTTGTTCTATAACCCTCAGGATCATTTAAGAAATTCCAAATGTTTTACTGCATCCCATCTCAGTAGCGATGGAGTTGCGAGACCTGCTTATGGTGGTGTTTGAAGGTGGTAACAACCCAACCACCTTCAAAAAGGGAAAGTTTTTTTCCCTTTGCCATTAGAACGTCATGACAGTGTGAACCTGACAGAAAATGGCTACCATGAATGAGGTGTATGATGAAGAAGAGGAAGATAAGTAGATACCAAATCACGTCAGTATCTACATCATGGGGCCAATGCCATAGTGCCCCTGTGTGTCTGCTCCTCAGGCTGTGTGTCTGCTCCTCAGGCTGAAACACTAAATATGATCCCTCTCATAATCATAGTTTGTGCATATTAGTTGTATGCAAAAGTTTGGGTACCCAAATGGCCTGTTTGGTTGAGCTGTAAAATTTGTGTACATCCTCTACAGAGAACATTACTGTCATTGTGAACACAATAACACAAAGTGCATCACAAGGAAATGTGACCTCTGCATTTAACCTTACATGTGGAGCAGGTTTCAACAGTGTCTGGGGAGCAGGATGATACCTTCTCAGTGGTTCCTGGGCCAGAACTTTGTGACCCTGCATTCACAAGGGCAAGGTCCTTACCACTAGACGCTCCAAACTTTGTACTCCATTGTATGCCTCACTTTGTAAAATAAACCCATAATGATAAATTCAACATTAAACATATTGATCCATTTATTTATGTTGAAAATTGTCGTTGTTGTTGCCAGCATGGTGGTTTGTGGCCTAGAATAAGATGAGATTGAGCTTGTTCTCCCATCTAAAGACCACTAAGGGCATCATCTGAAATATTAGTGAACATTTACAAAATAATGGGCTTAGACCCCAGAGAACGATGCAAATATTTAAGGACTTAAACATCATAGAGATGTCTGAAAAACAGATAACAATGTTCTCTTCAAGCCAGTGCAGCAAATTATCCGGTAAAAAACATAGATTATTAAAGCCAAAACAAGTAGTAAACCTATTAAACAAGTAGATAGTGGCAAAACTAATTGGGTTTATCTTACTTGCATGTGCCCATGATACACATATTCTAATAAAGCCTGGTATAACATTCCACTGTCTGACAAATGGCCAAAGGATTTCACCAGAATCCCAACGTACACTGGGTGGTCCTAATCTCGTCTAAAGCCTGGAAGCATCACCTTCACTAATCAAAAGGCTGATGTCAAGCTTTACAACACCTACGCACCCCCTACAGTCTGTTTCTCTCTTCAACTCTGTACAATTTAGCAAGTGGAAATCTGTGGCACCAGATGTGATATGGTACTGAGAACATCTGCGGAAGACACAGGAATTTTGGGCCAAATTGGTTAATCCAATATGCCATGAAGGGGATCTTAAAGCAAGGGGTGAGCAGTGTGCTCTTCAACATTATCTAATGGACAAGCTATGAGGCTTCCAGTCCAATCAAAAGCTTCCATAGCGCAGAACAATACTGACTATAAACATGAAGAAGTTAAAGAGAACACATGGAGGATCATAGCAAAAAGGCTCCGGATGATAGTGTCTATCATAACACAACTGTTTCAAGAACTTTATTGGTTTATCTTCATGTATAATAGTATAAAAAATCATCTTGCCCCATGAGAGAAATCTAGAGAAATCTAACTAAGCTAAGCAAGCGTAATCGTCCATATAGTCTGTACATTGTTTCATTCACTCATGTATTCCTCCACACAGCCATGCTAGGTCTACAACAATGTATGAGTTCTGGTCAGAAGAATGCAAATCAGGCATCCTGATTAGAATTAAAGGCCACATCTAGAGAGTCTGGAAGTTGGGGAGTTCAATGCAAACACTGTTACTCTTCATTTGCTGGGACTTTAAATCTGAAAACATGCTGAACCAACTGTCAGGACTCATCAGCCCATCATTGTTCTGGTCATGGATTTTAAATTGTTTCAAAAAGTAGTGGGGACAACTCAGAACATTTGTCACCTAATGTCAGGGGTAAGGGTGGATTCTACTTTTCGAAACTGGTGGAGCTGAAATGTACTGATCTTTCAAAAAGTGGAAGGATAAATGGGTCTGGTGATGATTGACAGTAAAGGCTGCTCCACAGCAGTACCTGTGGTTTTTTGGGATTATTGTAACATGCTTGTACTGTAGGTGATTGTGGAGTTCATTAACGTTCTGCTCTCAGGATGAACTTATTCAGGTTGTAATCTCAGGCACTGATGTATAGAGCACTTGGGTCAGTCTGGGAATCAGACCACAATCTTTTTCCATCACGTTGAGCTGTTTAACGATGGTGGTCGTCCAGCAAATGCAGGCTTATGCCCTTTGGAGGAAAGCATGTGTGAGCTTTCGCACTTTCACGTTGCTGGGGCTGCTTCACGATGGGGGAGAGTTCCACAACTGAGGTAATTGGTAACAGCTAACGTTGAAAGAAATTTGTGTGAAAGAGAGACAAGCAAAGTTGCTCCAGTAGGGTCCTCTAGCTAGAGTTCTTGCTGGTGCTTTAAGAGCATGTGTCGACTATGTAAATATAAGGATAAATTTAATTTAAAAAGTGTGAAAAAAAAAATAGACATGGCTCCTCAAATATTTAAGTGAGTTTTAAGATTTGCTCAAGCAAGTATTGAGTCTCGCAATGATAGAAAGCTTTTAATCCACTTCAGTGTCCCAAAACAACTACAGGCTTTAAAACAGGCCTGAGCAAATTAATACTGGAGAACAGTGGTGGCTGACAAGTAGCCTGATGGAAATACTCCACAGGCCATAATTGTGGTGTTGGAATTGGTAGAAACATGGAGAGGAATAGTTTACTTGCTAAATAATATAAAAAACGCATGTGCTTGTATCCCTTTAAACTGTTGATCATCATATGTCAATAATTAGAGCTGTGTAATTTCCACTGATTATGAAAAGAAGATAAAGTAAAACCATTGTCTTTTGTTATCTGTGGATTCCTGTGGGTTTTTCAGATTTTCACTTCGTTATCATGGCCACTCTATGCCGTCCTTGTGATTCTAGTAGGTTTTTCAGATTAATTACATTTAAAGTTCAAGAATATTTAAGAAAGTTTAATGAATGCACAATATTTAATTCAACAAGTAATTGTTGTTCATAATTGAGTATTACTGACTCAAATGATTATGATTATGATTCTTACCCTATCCGAATAGCCTTAGGATCAATACATTTTAGTCTACAGTAAATTCCAGTGCAGCACATCATCTGTGGAAAGTTCAAGGCATTTTTCATTCAGCTTGAGCGTCTCGATGGTTGAGCGATAAAACTAAGACAATATAATTCAAAGCAAGTTGCTTTTGGGTTAGGGACAATAGCATTAATAACCTATCTACCATTTGTGTGGCTGTGGGCTCTGCAGGAGAGTAATATTCTGCAGAACAGTTATATTTATATCATTTTTGTCATGCTAATTGCTTATAGATATAAACAGTATCTCAAAAAGGAAGTACACCATTCACAATTTTGGAAAGATGTTAGCTTTTTTTGGGACAACTCTGAAAATATGAAACTTTGATATAATATAAAGTCAGTGTACAGCTTGTATTACACTGTAAATTTGCTGTCCCTTTAAAATAACTAAACACAGCCATTAATGTCTAAACCGCTAGCAACAAAAGTAAGTACACTCCTACGTAAAATGTCCAAAATTGTGCCCAATTAGCCATTTTCCCTCCCTGTTGTCATGTGACTTGTTAGTGTTACAAGTTCTCAGGAGTGATTGGGGAGCAGGTGTGTTAAATTTGATGTTATCGCTCTCACACTCTCTCATACTGGTCACTGGAAGTTCAACATGGCACCTCATGGCAAAGAATTCTCTGAGGATCTGAAATAAAGAATTGTTGCTTTACATAAAGATGGCCTAGGCTGTAAAAAGATTGCCAACACACGTTTGAAAATAGACGTATGAATGCTGCCAGCATTGCTGCAGAGGTTGTGGGTGGGGGGTCAGCCGGTCAGTGCTCAGACCATATGCTGCACACTGCATCAAACTGGTATGCATGGCTGTTGTCCCAGAAGTAAGCTTCTTCTAAAGATGATGCACAAAAAAGCCTGCAAACAGTTTGCTGAAGACAAGCAGACTAAGGACATGGATTACTGGAATCATGTCCTGTGGTCTGATGAGACCAAAATAAACATATTTGGTTTGGATGGTGCCAAACATGTGAGGAGTACAAAGAAAAGTTGGTCTTGCCTACTGTCAAGCATGGTGGTGGGAGTGTCATGGTTTGGGGCTGTATGAGCACTGGGGAGCTACAGTTCATTGAGGGAACCATGAATGCCGACATGTACTGTGACATACTGAAACAGAGCATGATCCCTTCCTTCTGGGTCCTTTGCCGCAGGGCAGTATTCCAATATGATAATGACCCCAAACATACCTCTAGGGTAAAGGCCAAGCATGTCTCTAGACCTAAACCTTATTGAGCATCTGTGGGGCATCCTCAAACGGAAGGTGGAGGAGAGCAAGGTCTCTAACATCCACCAGCTTTCTGATGTCATCATGGAGGATTGGAAGAGGATTCCAATGGTCACGTGTGAAGCTCTAGTGAACTCCATGCCCAAGAGAGTTAAAGCTATCCTGGAAAATGATGGTGGCTGCTGAAAATATTGACACTTCGGGCACAATTTGGACATTTTCACTTAGGGGTGTACTCACTTTTGTTGTGATTTAGACATTAATGTGTGTTGTTAATTAGTGTGTTATTTTGAGGGGACAGCAAATTTACACTGTTATACAAACTGTACACAAACTTTACATTGTAACAAAGGGTCATATCGGGTTGTCCCATGTAAATATATAATACAATATGTACAAAAATGTGAGGGGTGTACTCATGTTTCATGTTTATGAGATACTATAGACAGATATACATTTATGAGATGTTGTATAACCATAATTATAGCATTATTGTTTGTAAACAGTGGAATATCAGTGATGAAACAAACAAATATATAATTCTGGTTGTGACAAAACCCTGTAGTTCCATCTTGGTAATTTTAGTTTTTATTTTTATAATTTTAATGTCACTGTTTGACATAAACTATGACTTTAGGTGACAAATTTAAGCATTAAGAATGGCCTCAACTAACAAAAATCCCATTCTGTGAACTCATCTTTTTTGGTTTTATTCCAACGTCAATGGCATCTGGGTTCAAAAGGAGAAGGTTTCCCTCAGTGCATCTAAAGGATTCACTGTGTGCATGGCTAAAGTGAGGACAAACAAAATAGGCTTTCAAATTTTTCATGCTGTGTTATAAATTGGAGTGGCGCTCCTTCACAAGCCAATGCACTCCACTGACCTTGTCATCAAATCAATCAACCTCTCATTAATTTCAGCCAAATGAGTGCTGATGTGACCATGGAAAAGAAAGTCACATTTACTGTATTGCCCCTTGAGAACATAGATCTGCTCATACTTTCTCAGAAACTGGGTTACAGTGGGCCTAAAGACAAGCAATTTAAAATATTAGCAACCAGATGTCATCAAGTACAAAATTTGTGTCCAGGACTGGTCGTTAAATAGGGGAAACAAGGGAGGTTCAGGTTGTAGCACAGTATTAAAAGGTGCAGCGGGCACGAGGTGCTTTTCCACATACACATCATTTGACTAATGTACACAGTCCAAGCTGACCCAGAACCTCCAGACATTTACATTTTGTAGGTGTTTGTAGGTGAGTAAAGGCTTTTTCCGTGCATGTCTCCCGTTTGTTGGCATGGAGATCAGTCTTATAGTTGTTTTGGAGACTTTGTGACCCCAATATACCACTCTATGATACAGCTCATTAAATCGTCAGCTTTGGAGAATGTTTTACATTTCTTACCATCTCTTACCATCCCAAGATAAGTTTGGGTCCTTATCCAGCCATGTTTTTCACTGTTCTCGTTGTTTTAAACTTCTTTATTATTCTGATGACTGTATATACAGGCAGGTTTAATCGAGTAGTTATTTTCTTGTATCCATTACCTAATTATGAAGTTCGGCACACATCTGTCTTAACCATGTCTTGTTTTTCCCATGTTGAAGAGTAGGACTCTGTGTCACATTATATTTATACCCCAGAGAAACAGGAAGTCACGAATTACTAATTAAAAGTTCCTATTTACTCTGATCATCAATAAAAACTAGAAATGACAAAAATGCTTAAATAACAATTATTTTACAGGAATTGTTAGGGGTCCCAATTATGAATTATTTTTATTAAAAAATAACATCACATGCCGTATTAAGAGTTGTAGTCTTCCTTTGCCGACAGACTCATCACACATTCACAATCATATTGCTGCTGATTTTGAAGTTGCTCTATGATCTCCTGCAGTGAACAGTGCTGCATATGTGAGCAGTATGGATATCGCAGCCAACGATGGCAAAAATAAAACATACGTAGCGCATAAATATGTACGAGAACCAGCTGAGAAATAAACTTGGCAGGGAATTCAATCAGCCAACCATGGCATAAAACTTGCAACTACTACAAGCATAAACAGCTTTTAAAAAATGTTTATTGGAACAAATTTACATACCTCAACATGCATTCTCAAGACTTTTTGATGAGGTTCTCACAGTCAACACAGCAGACATATACAAGGTAATGAATTTTATCTCATTAAAAAAATCTCAAACATGGAATTAAAATACAGCTGTGGTGAGGAACCTCTACCTTTTTCATCTTTCTTTGCTCTAGACGACTAGTAGCCATCATTACAACCACCAAATTACAAGTGTTCAAAACAATTGCAGCACACACAATGAACTGTTCCAGTGTAGGAGTAGTTTACTGTAATTGGTTATTCTCCTGTGATGAACGCAAGATGGCCTATCGCACTTTAGAAAAGACAATTCTTCCACAACTGTGCTTTAAAGTAAAGAGAACCATAGAAATGTAGTGTGGTAAACAGTACAGAACTTGTCTGTTGTTGTAGTAGAGTGCAAAAAATGAATACTTAAGTACGGACATTTAAAAAGGTACAGTACTTTGTGACTGTCCACCTGTGCTATCATATGCTATTACTACCACGCAACTACAGACAACTGAAAGTATGGCTCAGTCTCAAATGTCACCCTAAGTAGTGCCCCAAGCATGAAAACAGTGCACTATTTTAGGTGTAAAATCCAGTTGTATTTCCTGTACAGGACACCATACAGGGAGTAAGAAGATCTAGGTTTGGTTGAACACTATTTAAAGCAGATATATCTTCTATCTGATGAGGTTTGACCAAAGACCAGGCAATACGATTTAAAACTGGAACAATTTCTGTATCCTATTGCTGTCCATGGGCTAACATTAACAGATACCAGAATATTAATGAATACTCAAACATACTATCCATTAAACATTCTCCAGCTTGCCTCCTGACTATAATTTACCACACTTCTGCTCATCAGTTCTCATAGAAGATCATGAGTGTCCAAACCAAACATGCGTCAAAACCAAACAAATCCCATGATATACCATGACCTGGCAATCAACAAATCAAAGGAAGGAAGCAGTAAAGAATGAAGTGGGCTTTCTTTGTGTACTGAGTGTGCAAGCAGCCACATCCCTCCATTCTGCTCCAGCGTGAAATGAGTCCGACTGGATAAGTCACTGGAATTTGCTATGGCTGGACTCGTTGGGGCTGCTCTCAATAAAACCACTGCATGAAAAAGTGCACAAAAGAAGTCAAATTCTGGGAGTGTTGCTTACAACATAATGATTTATAGAAATATAATGGGGCAAAAAACTTGGTAGCCACCAATTCTGCAAGTTGTCCCACTTAAAAAGACGAGAGTGGTCTGATGTTCATCTTAGGTTCACTTCAACTGTGAGAGACAAAATGTAAAAACAAATACAAGAACTCACATCATATACAGAAAATAAGTATTTAGCATCTACAAACAAGCATGAATTGTGGCCCTCACAGACCTGTTACTGCTTCTTTAAGAAGCTCTTCTATCCTCCACTCGTTACCTGTATTAATGGCACCTGCTTGAACTCGTTATCAGTGTAAAAGACACCTGTCCACCTTCAAACAGTCAGACTCCAACCTCCTCCATGGCCAAGACCAGAGAGCTGTCTAACGACACCAAGGACAAGATTGTACACCTGCACACGACTGGGATGAGTCAATCTACAATAAGCAAGCAATTTGGTGAGAAGAGATAAGTTGTAACAATTACTAGAAAATGGAATAAATACAAGATCACTGACAATCTCCTTTGACCTAAGGCTCCATGCAAGATCATCTCGTGGGTACAAATGATCTTGAGAACATTGAGGAAACAGCCCAGAAATACACAGGGGTCAATGACCTGAAGACAGTTGGGACCACAGTAACAAAGGTTTCTGTTAGTAACACACTACGTCATCATGGATTAAATCCTGCTTAAGCAGCACATGTCCAAGTCTGTCTGTAGTTTTCCAGAGACCACGTGGATGATCCAGAGGAGGATTGGGAGAATGTCATGTGGTCAGATGAGACCAAAATGAAACTCTTTGGTAAAAACGCCACTCGCCATATTGGAGGGGGAAGAATTCTGAGTTGCATCCCAAGAACACCATACTCACTGTAAAGCATGGGGGTGGAAACATTATGTTTTGGGGCAGATTTTTTGCAAAGGGGACAGGACGACTGATCCGTATTAAGGAAAGGATGAATGGGGCCATGTGACATGGGATTTGGGGCAAAAACATCCTTCCATCAGTGAGAGTATTGAAGATGAAACATGGCTGGATCTTCCAGCATGACAATGATCCCCAACACACCACCCAGGCAACGAAGGAGTGGCTATGTAAAAAGCATTTCAAGGTTCAGGAATGGCCTAGCGAGTCTCTGAACCTCAATCCAATAGAGAATCTGCCCAGCGACAGCCCCAAAACTTCACAGAACTTTTGTCATCGACCAAATACTTATTCCCAAATACTATCCCACTTCTGACATATTCTTTCCATGTGCAATATTTTCAATATGCAATATTTTCCATGTGCAATATTCCCCATGTGCAATATTCTTACTCATGTGCAAGATTCTACATGTGTAATATTCTTTGTGG
>JBBIGC010062139.1:0-10994 GCA_037576955.1 Lepidarchus adonis | reverse complement strand
CCTACACCCACACAATAATCTGGAAAATAACCTGATGCTCCTTATGTACTAATCTTCTTCATCTAAAATATCCCTCACGTGCAATATTCTTCATTCTTCATGTGCAATATTCTTCTTTCTACAAGTGCAATATTTTTTGTGGACAACACTACTTTTTTTCACATTACAAAATCAAACTTAACAGTACTATGTCCTCTATTAGATTTTATTTCTTCTATTAGATTTTAAATTTTATTTTTTATTCTACTAGACTATTTTTATACTTTTTACATTATTCTATTCTACTGCTCTGTGTGACTTTGTGTGCTGTGGCAGTCAACACAAACAATTTCCCCCCAGGATTAATAAAGTTTTCTGATTATGATTCTGAAAAGACAGAACACATCATATTTGTTGCAGAACTTTCCAATTGTTTTCCATCTCATGGTGGAGCTTTGTTTAGGCCCTTTACTCTTATTCCCTTCTCTGGGTTTAGTGGAAGTGTAGGGGCTGAATGAATGCATAAAGAAAAATGAAATAGAGTTAAGGCGAAAAGAAACAAATGCTCAAGGTAAGAGGCCCTCAATTACAGATTCTTCTTCTTTTCTTCTCATGGTGTCGTGCTCCGTGGGAAAAGTCAGTGGAGTGCGAGGGAATGAGTGGTGGCAGTTTAAGTGAAAAGGAGACACTGAAAGTGCTCCAGGGTTTGCTGTTGACATTCATACGCATATACTTTCGCATCAGTGTCACGCTTGGTTGTTTTTGACTCCATCTACGCGTTTCACACAGAAATCTGACCCGAGAAACTGTTTATGATCCCTGTTTGTCTCTATTGTCTATCTGTTACCTACAGAATGTACACAGGATAAATACAGATAAGCATACACACAATAGTATATCTATCTTTCTTTTGGCTCCAAAATGAATGAAGGTAAATAAACTCCTCCATCTAAACCTAACCCTCAGAAACCTTGTTCCTTTTAGAAATAACGATATTTCATTGTAAAAATAACATTTTCCTGTTGTGAGTAGCAGCATTTATTGAACATTTTGTCATGGTTTGCAATAGATACACACACAATAGAAATCATCAGAGCATTAGCAGTTAGAAAAACACTGGAGTAATGAGACAATAGAAGAGTAGTCTCCAAAATCTTCTCCATGATTATAACCAATTCATACCACACACAAGACTTCATGAAAGTCACACCCACTTATAAATGAGATGAGGTTAAAATGAACTTGTAACTGAACACATTCAGATAACCCAATTTAAGTGCAGAATTTGATTTGGGCTGCAAGCATGTAGAAAAATCATAAAGATACTATAGGGCCTTCATGATTCCTGGTGTTTTAAATGTTACCCCCCTATTATCTTTGGGGTCAATCTGACCTCCTTCACAGTGTATCATCTCTAAATTAATGGGTAACATCAGATTTAACAACTTTTCTCTATTCTCTTTGGGGTCAATCTGATCTCATTCAGAGTGTAACGTCTTTGAATTAAAGAGTAACATCAGATTTAACTAAGTTCCTAATTCTCTTTGGGGTCAATTTGAAACATATTAGAAATGTCTAAGATATCGAGCTCACTATAGCAAGCAATTTTATAATGTTTAAAAGCTTTATGGTCCTCACCCAACCACAACTGTAGTAGTGCGGGAAACGCAACATGGGGGAGGGGAAATGTCGTTCTTGCGAGAAAAACATGGCTCCAGCAAATATCGATACTTCACACCACACCGTTGAAGAGCAAACATATAGAAGCTTGCACAGCATTCTTCTAATCCATCACTGGGTGCTCCATGAGGTCTCGCTTTCTGCTCTCTTTCAGACTTCTCAGGAAGGTTTAGGTAGTCAAAAAAAATGTTAAAAATTAAAAAATTAAAAAAGAATTTTAATTGTAATCATTTTCTATTGGTTTAAATTGCGGGGGTCAAATTGACCCTAAGAATAAAAGTTATTTAAATATATTTGATATATATCTTCTGATAAGACAATTAAGTTTATTTAAATATGCTTACATTATATCTTCAGTTAAAACAATTAAAATTATTTAAATATATTTAAAATGTATCTTCAGTTAAAACAATTAAGATTTTTTAAATATATTTTAAATATATCTTCAGTTAAAACAATTAAGATGAATACACAGCACCTCTTTTCTAACGTGGGTGCCCCCAACAAATCATAGCCTCCTGAACTACGTTGATGAGTTTAGTGATGCAGTTTTAGAGGAGTTTTAGGATTGTAAATACAGTGACTGTTGATGAGAAGTGAAATGGACCGATTGTCAATGTGAAAACACTCAGTCACACACAGAGCACCACAATATAAGGTTCTTTTGCATTTACCCTATCAACAGTGGACGGGGAGCAGTGGAGTGGGGAAGGTATCTTACTCAAGGGTTCCTCAGTGGTGTCTGGGCTGGGACTTGAACCTGTGACCTTCTGATTCCAGTGGACTAACCACTAGGCCTCCACTGCCCCCTGCTGATTTCTTGTGTTTACGACATTAGTGCTAAACTGGGAGAGTATAAATCCTTTCTAACTATTACTGTGGTAAATGGGAAATTATTTGATTGTTTACTAGATTTTCTGCTCAAGCATTTTTTAGTCTATTTCTTGTGTGTTTTTTTGCTGTAGTAGTTCTGGGCTTTTCAGGTGGACGTGAGAAGCTTATGGAGTTTATTTCATATCAGCTAATGTACTGTATTGTGAAGCAGTGGAGTGTTACAGTGCGGTGCGGTAGACTGCCTTTACACACGGATTGGACTTGTTGTGGCATGCCCTCCATTTTTTATCCTTTCTTGCGCACTCCTCCCTCCATGCTTCTTCCCATCTCGCAGACAGAGCGAGCATTGTTCCTTCTGCTACCTGGGCAGGAGGAGATGTGTCAATCAGCAGGAAGGTTAGGCCGAGTGAAGAGGGAGGGATGAGAGAAAGTGCGGCAACAAGAAGGTGAGAGTAACAAAGGAGATAAAAAAATGTGTTCGGGGCAAAGAGAGAGACAAAGCAAGAAGCAAGAGGCACTTGTCAGTCACACTCATTTCCTAGCACTTCTCCATGGCCTTGATGGCTGCTTGTTTATGAACTCCTACGCTTCCTTTCTTGGCTCAGTTATTGAGGAACAGCCCCTTTCTGACACCTCCTGTAGCCACCTTCTTCTCCAAGACAAAGGTAGCTCTGTTGTTGCAGACAAAGTGCTCCCGTGTAAACCGAAGCACCGCCATGAGCTCTGACAGCAACCGGCCCAAATAGTCTGAGTTCCTCTGCCCCAACACCTGAAGCTTATTAAGCATAAATCTGAGCAGCCCCAACTGATGTAACCCAAAACCTATATTGACTTTAAGGGAGAGTACCATAAATCTACCCCCACCCTTGCGCCTTTCGCTCTTCCCCCTTCTTAAGGTACATTCCTGCTCTAACCCCATGAAGCCTAGTCTCAGGCTATATAAGCTGGAAAATAGAAAACACGTTATAGGCTGAAGCAGTAATAAATGGTCTAGCAGGGCGCTGGAAATTGAACAAATAAACAGACGAAGCGCTGGTGGTGATGAAGTTGGGTTTCAGAGCCAAGCACAAAGCTCTGGTTTCTTCATGAAACTAAGCTGGGCAACAGGACATTAGATCAGAATGGAATACTTTATCCATCCGCAGCTGGAGAAATTGGCGAAAGAGAAATATCACTGGAAAAGAAGAGTAGATTGAAGTTTTTAAAATGACTATTTAGATTTTTAAAGGCTTTTTTTAATAGAAAAAGCTATTTCCAGGGGTCCTCGACTTACGACAGGGTTCCATTCCTCATCATGTTTAAGTTGAACCCCTTACATAAGCATCTACTGTGATTTACACTAGGGCCATTCCTCTGCCAGTCCACCAGAGGGAGACATTCACCCAACTGAGACTCTGTATTTCATTTTTTGAGCAGTTACTTTCACATTCACTTTTCATACTGTAAAAACTTTTTTTTAAACTTTTGCACAGTGCCATAATATTTTTTTTTATTTTTGTTCAATTTATGGCATAAAAAGTAACCATGCATCATTGTTTGCTGAAAATATTGTGTATTTGTCCTAGAGAGACTGTGTCTACATCTTTTCAATTACAAAATCACCAAAATCTGTTATTTAATAAGGAGTGCACAAACTTTTGGATAAGACTGTATATGTGGAGAATGGGTTTCCCTTCTGAGCCTGGTTTCTCCCATAGATTCTTTCTACAGTTAAGGGGGTGTTTCCTTAGCTACGTTTGTTTGGGGCTCGTACCTGGATTCTGTAAAAAGTGCTAGAAATAAAATTGCCTTGATATACGACCTCATATCTGGGGGTAAAGAAGGTTTAGGGAAGGTCCATAATAGTGATTGTGTTCAAATCAGGCCTGGTTAATTTTGGAAATGGGAAAAAAAATATAAAAGGTTTTTGGTTTTAGTAGTAATTGCACAAACTAATACAGGAGACCACTGCAAAGACAAAGAACCCATTGCTGAACAGATATAGCAGTGGAGTTAGTGAAAACAGACAGATGGTTCTTCAGTGTAGAAGCATCTTTCTGACCAGTGAACCTCAAAATAAATATTTCAATTTTTGTGATTTTGAAAACAGGCTGACACAGCCCTTTCAGTGTTCCACACACGGCTCAGTAATGTCACCAGTCTGGCATTCTCATTCAGCCTTGAGCTCTGATATGAATGAATGTTTTTATTTGAGTTTTATTTGTGAGTACTCCTGCAGGCCATTTGGTTTCACCTTTGCTTAAGGCCAAACCAACGGAGCCGTAATGAAGCTCTGGTTGGACTTGATGGCCTGCCCAATAGATCACTATGTCACTGTGGTTCCTGTGCCCTTCCTGCTCCAGGGGTCAGGGTTGGGGGTGGTGGGGATGGTCTGGTGTATCAAACCTCACCCTGTCAGAGAAGCTATGGATTTTAGTGGCATTATGTGGTCATATACTCTAGTTATTAAAGGTGTAAATTCTAATTGATCAGTTTGAAACATCTACGGCATTTATTTTGTTTATTACAGTCATATATCATGCTTCATTCACAGCTTTAATTTACTGGCAATTAAATCACATTTATGAAAAAATGTATAAATTATTAGTAAGCACTGAATGTAGAGCTTTGTCAAAGTTGAAAAAGTGCTGCTCACTCCCCAGCCCATTTGGTTTGCAAAAACAGCTCATTTATACAGCCTGGATTGCTTTTTATATGAGGGAAGATACAGTGCAGCCAATCATAACAGAGGCCATTCACATACAGTGTATGTCTTATAGGCACAATCACAACAGCCTGTTTAATTCTGAGGCATGAAGAGAGGTTCAAACAAAGCCATGTAAAAATGGATGGATTTTTGGTAAATAAAACCAAACACAAAGTGGAGCTCAATGGAAAAAAATAAAAAAATATTGGCCCTAAAAACAATACATATTACATAAAATGTTACATAGAAAGAAAAAGAATAGTAGTCTACATTTCTCATAATTCAGTTTAGCTAATCTATACATTTTATTTTTTAAAATGTGAACTACATGTTTTTTATTCAAAGTTGTTAAAGAGATTGTTTTGATATTGTAAAGAGGCAGCATCAGTGTTGGTGATGGGTGTCGTCCAATGAGCAACAGCATCAGGGGGGTGTGGTTTACCCTCACTGGCTGATAGGGAGATGCTCCTCTCCAGGCTGTGATGTCAACTGCAGGTGGAGCTCAGTGCGATTGTTCCCCTTGGGGTTCTTGAGTTTATCCCGTGTCATCTTTAAATCGGCGAACCAGCTTCTGTGGGCCACTTCCCTGTAGAAGAGCAACTCTTAATCTTTTTAGGTTGAGGAGGTGTACTCCTGAAAGTAGAGGAGGTGCGCTCCATTGCGAGGAGGCAGCATGGGCTCTGGATGAGCTTTCCTGGATCAGATGTTTGCTTCGCTGAGGGACTCCCTGCTTTTCCCTGCTCCCGGCTGGTTCCTGCTGGTCCATGCGTTTCCCTTTCTGGGATTCCTTGTTGGGAGCTGTTCGTGTGAAGGGACATGTGCAGACCATGTGGCTCCGCAATTCCCCGGACCGGTTTAATGTCAGTCAATATTTTCGCGGATCTGCAGTTAAGGGGTCATGGATTAAACCAACCAAATAAAATGATACGACCAACACAAAAACTGGTATTTTGTAAATGTAATAATAAACGTAAATCCACTGTGTAATTATGTAACTTTATTAGCAGCATCTTCCTGAAATGCGCTAACAACAATCAGAGTAAGATCCTTCTCTGCCCCTCATGTGCTCTGGCCACTATGGTAACGCGTAAACGTTCGTTTCAGAATACGTTTTCAGTGCTTATGTGACAATCTCAGGGTTTTCTGCCATGACTTTCATCCAGAATACTGGCAAAGTTGATGTGTCAAACATACATCGATGCTACCAATTGAGCAAATATTTTTTTTTAAGTTAAAATTTTTTGTACGGCCTGGTACTGGTCCGTGGCCCGGTGGTTGGGGACCACTGCTCTAAACCACTGAATCGTCCCATATTACTGAGCTAGGGCCTCGTCACTCCACCATGCCGCCATATTGATGGCCACTGCCCACCCACTGCTTTCCTCTTCTTTTCGGTGTAGGGTCAGCACACTTGTATCCTTCCGCGAGTGCACCTTATTCAGCCTTGGCTCAGGACCTACTACTGCTATGATCGGCTTTTTAAGTTTGGGTTGGACTAAAAAGGTGCCATCCCCCTTTTTTTCTCTGGAATGGGTAAAAGTTGCGAGAGGGAGACAGTTTTTGTTGTGCTGTGCAAAATATCTCCACCCTTCCTTCTTCTTATGGATCTATGGTGTTCTTTATTGGAAATAATCGGTGAGCAGCTAAGTATTTGTCGTTTGATTGAGTTCTATCCCATCCACTCAAGACTTACGTTAACCCCTGCTGACTCGATTCCAGCAGCCCTCGTTATGAATACAAAATCAGTTTGTAAATTTTGAATCATATTTTATTGGTAAATGAGTAATAACCTAACGAGTCAACAACTAGTCAGGCACCCATCTTACCCAGGAACCTTCACCTAGAATGAAGCAGAGATGCAGTCCAATATCTGAATGGGTCAATTCATAATGTTCCTCATGTGCGAGCAAGCAGAAGTCATGCTTTCACAAGTTGAATGCAGAAATAAATGACATAATAATTGTAGGCTCCAAACTACCGCAATCACCAGATTTTACAGTCAACATTGATTTCCAAATATTGGTGTTTCTATTCCACCCATTCTTTTTGATTTGCACATCAAATCTCTCACTAAATCTGCATCTTTCCATCTTTGTAATATATTGACGCTCAGGCTGTGTGCCAGGTTACATTATTGTTACTCTCTCTCTTTTGATTTACCATTCCAATCTTTTAAAAAGATTCAATACATTTACAACTCTGCTGCTGAATCCTCATCCACATCACCCCATGCTCTGTCAGCTACACCGCCTCCTGTTTTATTCTGGTCTCATTCTTTCATACCTCTCTGAATGGATCTCTCCATCCTCTCCTCCTCAGAACTTCCACCACTCTCTGTTCCTCGGACCAGGCTCTCCATGCGGGGGACAGGTCTTTCAGTGCTGCTGCTCCTAAACTGTGGAATTCTCTCTCTTTCTGTAAATTCACCTTTTAATTTTCTTATAATGAATATTTCTCTCCCTCATTCCCCCTTTTTTGTTTGTTAGTAAAGCAGTCTTGGGAATGTGATATACGTATATAAGTGTAACGTTGTTGTTGCGAGTAGTATGAAAGTTATTTACTTAAAGAATGTAAAGAGGGGATGAAAAGCAGTATAGAAAAGCATATAAAAGTGCAGGGATTGCAGATCTGAGAGCTGTAAAGGTAAGCTGTCGATGGAATACAGGGGGCAGGACTTTAGGGGCGTTAGGAATTTATAGACTGACCTTTCGCTGACTGGTTGTGGGGTTTTAGACATTACGAACACACCTTTCTCATAAATGTCAAGAAATACAGCAGTAAAGAAAAGCCCAAAATGGGGCATGTAAATTAACCATGGTTCTGCAAAGCATTGCCATACAACCAGTGCTCAGAGGCACGACATTTTCATCTCGCTGGAAAATGTGAGCGATCCTAGCACACAATAAAACCCAGGCTCCAGTTTTGATGTGCATTTAAGAGTGATGGAGGGCAGTATTCTGTGGACTCGACACAAGAAAGGGGATACTGTAAAAGAGTGGTTGGCGGGTGCAGGGGGGCCGAGGATTTTGTGTGTGTGTGTGTGTGTGTAAATGTGGAGGTGTTATAAACCCAGGCCATACACAAAGGACCCACTGTGAAAGGGTAGCCTGCAGGTCACGGACACACATCCTCTTACTGGAGCCTCCTGCTTGCAAAAACTCTCGCTCTGCAAAAGTTTACATCAAATAAGATGTCATGTGAGGAAAGTTCGAGCCACACTGAAAAAAAAGAAGAGTCTGAAAAGGGGTTATGAAATACCTAGGGTAACAAAACCAAGGGAGTCTTCCACAATGCCTCATTGTTTTCTGACAGTAGGAGTCTGAGGTGAAATGTTGACCCACTTAAAATTTGCCATTTTATTGTAGGGTTCACATTCCAACATGTGTAACTTATTTATAAATCCTGTACGTCAGTTCAGTCAATAAAGCCGACAGCCAGCAATTAGCATGATGTCTTTGTGTAATGTTAATTCAGTTGTACATTCATCATCAGATGATGACGTGATCTCCTCCAGAAACACATGCTGGGTGAAGAGTCACCACCTCCAGCTCAACATATATATAAAACAGAGCTCCTCATCATCCCCACCAGCCCATGTTATCTGGTGCCACTGTTATCTGTTAACACTTGTGCTGGTAAAGAACTAAAGAATCGATTTCTTGTCCTATTAGCAAAAAAAACCTGCACTTTTACAGGCTAGTTAGTCAGAATGAGATTTGGTCAAAGTGCCATTGGGAGGCAATGACCCGCGATGTATTCTTTAATATAACTGATAAGAAAGGAGAAGATATTTCAGATGTTTTCACTGATCAAGATCAAACAAATTTAGGATTTGACACCTGCATCACGTTCAAAATAAGTTAGACCAAAGGCCACTGTGTTCCTTTTAATTAATTACACTCTTCATTTGGGAACTGAGGAGACTGACTGTAGCTACACTATCACCTGCTTATATATATCTCACCTGCTTATTGTGCAAAACAACATACAGGGGGTCCTTGACTTACTACAGAGTTCTGTTCCTCATCATTTGTCATAAGTCGAATTTTGACATGACTTGAAACCCCTTACATAAGCATCTAATGTGTTTTGCCCTGTGGCCATTCCTCTGTCAGTCCACTAGAGGGAGACATTCACCCACCCGAGGCTCTGTTTTTAAATATTTTATTAAAGCTACTTTTACAATTCACACCATAAAAAAACACTCATTTTCGAAAGTCAAGGACCCCCTGTATTATGAATATTATATATTTTTTTCACTCTTTTTTCACTCTGTTTCAACTTCTGTTTGAGTCAAATAAAAAAATAAACTGTAGTTGATCAGTGAAAACATTGAAAATATTTTCTTTGATCTTTAATCAGTTAATTAACATTTCAAAAGAGTGAACAAATACTTTTTTTTTTAAATCATAACCTTTTCAGAAATTGGGTTTGTGCGTCTGACAAACAGGTATGCAAATATTTACCCTATATCCTCTAGAGCTTCCTGAAATATTTTTATTAATTTGGAGGATGCTCAAACAAACTTATAAAAATGACCATTGCTTTGGTCTAGCAGTGAAAATAACCACCTGGTACTGAAAAAGTGAACAGAACAATCTTCCAAGAGCAGCTAAATGTCTTTGGTGAGGCCCACAAGCTTAGAACTATTTACTTCATGTCAGATCATAAATTATGGGTAAAAGTCTCCTTATGGAAGCTTTGCGCACTGTGTGCACATTTAGTTGAGCTGAGTAAGAGTCTTGATGGCAAGAATAGGACACAGACAAACACACATGGACAGCATGATGGGTTATGAACAAATAAGTCAGTCTGGGCACATTACAGTCTGCATGAGGACACAAATGAGAACTGGAAATAAATATTATTGTTCTTCAGTTTCAGACGGATGGCAAATGGAAACTGTGACTGTGGAGATCAGAATCAGAAAACTTTATTGATCCCAAAGAAAACTGCTTACACTTCAACAGACGTACTGAAGTACTGAGTAGCAGTAAAGAAGTGGGATTAAGAACATAATTGTACAAAATGGAAAAAAAATGAAAGTGGTTAGTAAGTAAAAAATAAAAACTAAATACTCTAAAGAGATACTGTGATAATTTATATTAATTCTATAGTGGCAGAAACTATAAACAATTAAAACAATGTAAACACTATTCCTTATAGGTGGGTGGGGAATCAGATGTGATAGATTCTACACACCGCCCCGCACTTTGAGCAAGCCGTAGACGTCAGTTTGTCTTAAACTAATGACATGTTCAGTGCATTTTAAAAAGGAAAAAGAACAAAATAACAGTAAGGCCATTAAAAATGACCATACAATCAATCAGACCTTGAGTAAAGCAAAATTGGTGAAGTTAACTGTGACTTTGAGGTTCAGAATTTATTGAGGTAAGTTCAAAATGTGATTGATGTGAATCACAGACTAAAACTCTGTGCAAGATCAACTGCACAATTATTCACCTTTGTCCATCATGTTTCTGCGGATTAAAAAAAAAACCAGTAATACGTCTTATTGTTGCATTTTTACTGACTAACGAAATTTTCAATAATACCTAACATTTGCATTTGCTCATTTTATGCAGATCTGCAAAATCCTGCAAAAGTGTTTAAAAATGTATAATACCCACTAGGTGATACTGTACTCTGTTTTTATATCTATTTTCTTTTTTAAGGGTAATGTATTAAGCTTTTAAAATTTTAAATGGAATCTAAGTGATTTGGGAGCATGATTGGGGTCAATGTGTTCCAGCTCCACCTTTTCCTCCACATTGTGATCTCCATATACAGTACTACTTCCTGCTCTACAGTACTG
>JBBIGC010062129.1:0-10994 GCA_037576955.1 Lepidarchus adonis | reverse complement strand
GAGAGAGAGAGAGAGAGAGAGAGAGAGAGAGAGAGAGAGAGAGAGAGAGAGAGAGAGAGAGAGAAAGAAAGAAAGACTCAACCGCAGCCCCTTGAGCACACACTGCAGTAAAACAGTCATTTTCATGCTACTTTAATGCACTCTTATGCTCCATAAACCTTAGTAATGAAAGTAGAAAAAAACATTTGTTTTTTATTTCATGACATTGAGAAATTTTGGATGTTTTGGGAGGAATGCAGTAAACACAGCTAATTTGATTCATGTCCACCAGCAGTAAGATAAGGGGATTATTTGGTCTCAATTATTTCTGAGTCTGCAACTCACTGTAACTAATTAAAGTAGATATGGAATAATTTACAATAAATGTTGAATACTTTGTAGCAGATACTGATTAATTTATAATAAATAATGAATCATTTATTGTAGATACTGAATAATTTATTTTAGATACTAACTTATTTATAGTAGGTAAAGGTACCAAATTATTTATAGTAGATACTGACCAATTTTCAGAAGATACTGATTAATTTACAATTGGTACTGACTAATTTATAGTAGATACTGATTAATTAAAAATGTATACTGACAAATTTATAGTAGATACTTAATAATATAGTAAATTCTAACTGTACAATAGATGCTGAATTATTTACAGTAGATTTTGACTAATTTACAGTAAATGCTGAATTATGTATAGTATATACTGAATGACTTATAGTAGTTGAATATTAGTTTTGTAGCAGTTACTGATCATTAAAAAAAATGTTCTTGAAGTGTTACAAATTAATGTATAGTGTTTCTAAAAAATGTATAGATTATATGGAATAATGTATAGTAATTACTGCGTACAGTAAAATTGTAAAATGTTGCTGAATGGTTAATTTAGTTTATAATTATTCAGAATAAAAACTAAAGATATTTTAGTCATTACTGAAAAATGAATAGCAATGAATGGATATAAAGTCATGAATAATAACTGAATGCTGAAAATCAAGGCAGGTGGCGCTGACGATTTTTAACTCGGTATATTTCCTTCTGCAGGGTTTGGGAATATTTCGCCCCATACGGAAGGGGGGAGGATCTTCTGCATCATCTATGCTCTCCTGGGAATCCCTCTTTTCGGATTCCTGCTGGCTGGTGTGGGCGACCAACTGGGGACCATATTTGGCAAGGGCATCGCCAAAGTGGAGAAAATGATTGTGGTGAGTGTGAGCTTAACCCTCATACAGCTGAACTGCTTTATGGAAACCAGCACTTCTGCCAAACATCTGCTAGAAATGAGGGCCGTCCCAGTTCAATCCACAGCGTAGGTATTGAAGTGATACTGGCTCAGAATTCTGGATCACAGGAATATGATCTGATGACTCAATAGTATTTCTGGGTCCAAACATTCCTCCAAATCATAACTGACTGTGCATCTAGAGAATCCTCGAGTTACGTCAGGAATGGTTCTCTTTTTTAATGTTTTATTTTCACTGTTATACTTTACTGTACTGTGTGTGTGCTCCACGTCAGTGATGTAGGTGCTTATGTAGGTGGGTTCCAATGCAAAAATCACATTACACTGTGTTGTAGGAACCGACCTCTGATGTAAGTCAAGGACCTACTGTATGCACTTTCACTTGGATGACTTCTGTCAGTAATGTAACATCTAGTTTTTACAAACCTCAGGCCAGGGTGAAGCTAGCTTCTCAGTTTTTCAGTTCCAGTTTAAATTATACAGCTGTGGCCAGTATTAGAAGTGGTTATAGTTTCATGTTTTTCTCACTGACAAGTCATGTAGCTATTTTTTTAATTAAGTAACTTAATTACAAATTAGCTTGTTTCTCATCACGTACAGAATTGATCAGAAATGACATTTTTGTGCATTGTGTCTATTAGAGCAGCGGTCCCCAGTCGTTTGGTATCGGGCCGCACAGAAAGAATAAATAGCTAAAAATGTTTCCATTTTATTTATTATCCGAGTCTGAACAGTCTTTTATTTTGAAAAAATGACTGAAGTCTCTCTGTTACTTCCATCTATGACTCACTCAAAGTATGTTTACATGTTACCATAGCGACTAGAGAGCGTTAGGGGGCAGAGAGGAGGAAGTTACTCTCAATGTTTTTGACGCATTTCAGGAAGACGCTGCTAATAAAGTTACATAATTACACAAAATACCACCTTTTTGTGTTGGTCGTATTATTTAATTTTGTTGTATTTATCCGTGACACCTTAAAGGCTGGTCCGTGAAAATATTGTTTGACATTAAACCGGTCCGTGGTGCAAAAAACGTTTTTTAGAATGCTAGGCTAACTGTACACTTTATTACACTTTATTAATTCCTTGAGGAAAATGTGGGCATTCCTGCAGCTTACATACAAGAAAAAACACAATATACACAGAGCTATCAAATTAAAAATAAAAAAAACAGCTACAAAAAAACTAGAATAAAATAAATTATAGATATGAATCATTAAAATACCAATAAACTAAAATGTTATTTCTGAGGAATATAATCTAAAGAATACAAATAAAATGTGCAGTGAAAGTAACTTGTGCTGTGCATTCAGTGGTATTTTAAAAGGTTCTTCAGTCTCACATATCTTTTTTTTATTTATGCGCTAATAAATCATGCACTGAAATGTTTTAGGGACTCAAAGTGGTTCTTCTGTGGTATCACACTGAAGAACGCTTTCTAGCACTGTTGTATTGTAGTGTAGTGTTAAAGGAAGGGAGTGAGTATCAGCATCATCTCAGACCTCATCAATTCCCTAGAGAATATCTGGGCAGCTTCTGTTTGAATTCTGCGCCATTTTCTCCAAAACAGTTTGACTGATAGCTCCTCAAATCTGCCAGACGTCCTGCAACGCGTCTCAGCTCGTGATGCACATGGGCGGAGGAATGATAAAGCATGTACGAAGCAGCTTGATCATCCTGTGAGAGCACATTTAGTGTGAGCGCAGTATGGATTAGCTTAGAGAGAAAGAAGAAAAAAGAGAAAGAAAGGGGGTGAGAGAAAGAGACAGAAAGAGAGAAAATAAACTAGAACCAAAACAGACAAGAAGAGGGAGAGAAAGGGAGAGAAAAAGACAGTAAACTAAAGAAAAAGACAATAAAAAGTAAGACAGAGAAGGGGTGAGAGAAATGGAGGAGAAATAGAGAGAGACGGGGGAAGTCGAGTGAGAAAATGAAAAGCAAAAGAATGAGAAATGGCACGGGAGAGGGATGTGGTTGTTATGGAAACATAAAACTGATATTTCTCGCATTACCTTGTGGACCTGCTGTAGTGAAGTGCGTTTATTTTACCTCCACTTGAAGCCTGTTCAGGTGTTAGTCTTCACCTTCATTGTCTCATGAACATGTACTGTCAGTTAGGAAGGAGCTTCACATGGAAAAACATCTAAAAAAAATACAGAAATGCCTGTTAGCGTCAATGCCCACTAAATACAAACACTCACTGGCCACTTTATTGGAAACCCCTCCATCATAGCTCCTTATAGCTTCAGACCAGACCAGGTTTTAATGTGCTTGTGAACTCATGACTCATGAAGTTATGTTTATTGTCAGTGATTATGAAAGTTTTATATCAACAATTTTTCACTTTGGGCTCATTAAACATAGTCTATACTTTCAGTGTACTTTCGGTTCATTTCCAATACCAATATTGATACTATAGCATTGGCTATTGTAAACAATACGGAATTTCTGAACAAATATTAATAATAATACAATGTTTGCTCATAATAAAAACATCTCATGTTAACCAATCAGCGCAATTGCAGAATTTGTCAATTTAAAAGAGTTCATAGATTTTAACGATACTGTGACACAACTCACAGACCTATTAGATTCCACACAATGCTGCTGTAAAGTCCTAGGTTCCAGGTTGGAATGGGTGTTTTTGGACGTTTTTCACCATTCATGATGCTAAGTGAGGCAATAGCCATGAAATGAACAGTTCTTGGTCATAAAGATAATGGGGCTAAACAAGACAAATGGACCTACTGGGACGTCCAGGCTTGTGATGACTGTAGGGAATTCAGAAGCCTTTGCGACTTGGTTCTTAAAAATAAACTTGAGTTTATTTAAACAGACACAGCATCACAATATGACAAAAACCCACACCCATGACTGACACACACTGAACTAAATACCCCTGACAAACGAGCGACACCTGGGACACAAACAATCACGTGACAGACAAGGGCAAATACACGGTCAACACGTCAAAAGAAAAGCACATGGAACACACAGGACGATCATTACAAGGCTTTGTGTTTTTGGTTGATGTGCGACAGTTGAAATAGTACATGATTTTAATGCATCTTGTTGCATGCGGTCAATATACCAGCCATCAGCCATCTTACATCTCTTCAGCATTCCTACTGAAAAATAAAAACCTTGAGGGTGTATCGTCCTGAGGGGAACGTCCTAGTGGATCGGTCTAATCAGCAAGTCCCTAGAACTGTTTGGTCTGAAAGCACTGTTTGTGTTAGAGAATTAATTTACAATAAATCCTCAACCTCAATCCACTATAAGTATCGTGTTGTGGATGTGGCACATAGCCGATTTTACGAGCTTACACCCACTTTACACATGTAATCAGTCTACAGTGATTCACCATGCTTTACTACTGAACAAGGCTCCAAGTGCTTCTACCTTAGTTTTCTGTTGTTTAACGACAAAAATCTCATTCAGTTTCATGAAATACTGCCGGAGAGAGGAGGTGCATAGACCTGGGGTGATGTGGGGAGTAATCTCACCTCACTGTTCAACCATAGAAAGCATCCATAACTGAATTTATGGTAAATCTGTGTTGATTTTTCTGACCCTGAAAGAGATCTCACAAGGTTTGATATTTTTACACAAGTCAGGGCGCATTTCCAATTTCTGGAACCAGTCTTATACCTGGTTCTCCTCAAAACGATGATCAAGATGTGGTGAAAGCTATCCACCCTGCCCAACAAATCATGAGAATGAGCGTCGCCACTGAGATTAGAGTCATGACATCAACATGGCCACAAATCTTCTTGTCCCACACAAACAATATCCACTGTTCTTTACTGTTTGAGTGTTGGTTGGAACATAAGGAAGTACTGGCCCCCTGCCCAACGCTATCCTTTTGTTGTTATAATTAGATGGACGATCCTCTTATCTGCTATCTTGCAAAACCATGCACAAAGAAGGCGTATGGAAGAAATTCATAAAGAATCTTGCGATAATGAGCCACCAAAAAAGCCCAGAACTGGTCCTGGGTGCAGACTGGGGACGTCCTTAGAGTAGCTTGTGGTGTAGACAATTAAGCTCTAAACATCCCAACTCTCCGGATGTTTGGAATACGATCCATTTCCTCTCATTAAACCCTGTAGCAGATGGTACTATGTTCATCAGAGACCTGCTCAGTTCATCAGTTTGCAGGCACATCATAGATCTACAGACCTGATCTGATCGATGGTGGGTCAGTTCTATAGGAGCCTGCAGCCCCAGAAGCCTTCATTAAAGAACACTATAGCTCTGTCTATGTCTCTGCCCAGCTCTCCCTCATATATATATATATATATACACCCTGTAAACCTGGCTGCTGCAACAAAACTCTTCAAGCCAGCCGTGGTCATGTGATTCCTCTTTGTGCAGCCCTTCAATTGCTATTTCAAACACTTACACTTACAGCAGAGGTTTGACCTACTGAATAGAATGAATTCCTTGATTTCGAAGATACAAGGCCAAGTATGCCTCTATTCCTGATTCTTTGTTCCATGCACTACACATGTTGGGGTTCTGGTGTACGTGTCAGTTATGTTGAACACATTTACGTTTGTTAGGTAAGTAATAGCCCAGTGAAACGTTTTATTAATTTTGATCAATTACGTTAGTCCTAAAGAGGAAATGCTAAAACATTCTGCACAAGATTAGATCTAGGAAGTGTCAAGAGTTTGGGTCGGAAATTCGCACCTCATGTCCCTCAACTTTGTGTTTCCACAGTTTATCTTTCAGATTTCGTGGGGATTCAAAGCCAAGCAGGCGTTTTCAGCTATTGCCACATGGGCTAGTAATAGCGTTAAATATACTGTTCATTTTTAAATATAGTTCATTATTGTTATTATTATTATTATTATTAGGTCTATGGTGTATTTGATATTTTTCAATTTTTTAAATATATTATTATATTTATTTCTTATATTCATTATACTGTATGCTGCGGAGTCTACTGGTTCTTCTTGTCCAACACATTTCATTGTACTGTTGACTTGTATATGATTGATAAGACTAAACTGAGCTGGACTGTGAGATCATTGAACCCTCCCTTAGAATAACAATTTTGGTTCCCTTAAGAACCATATCTTAAAAAATATATTTAAATGTGAAGAACCTTCAAAAAAAAAATCTGTTTGTCCTACAACATATACATGGTTAGTGCTTTAAACTTGATATAATCTCATTTATTAATAAATGTATAAAGAATCATTTGATTGTTTGAGGAACTAAAAGTGTTTGTGTGGTGCAGAGAACATTTCCCAGCACTTTATGTTTCATATTGTGCTACTGTAGTGTTATTACTGAGGAATTTACAAAAGGCATATATCACTAATGGCGTCCATCTTGTCTGCTTTTCCTAATCCATAACACTACAGCTAATCGGCTAACGAGGAAAACTGCTCAGACTAATGTAGCTAACTTAGCCACATACACTGGGTATGTGATGGGATTAGGCAAAAGTGGCTTAGTGGTGTAAAGTTAATATATTCAAATTAGAATTCTGTTTGCTTGCAAACCATACATTTACTGAGATGCTAATCTCTTTTTTAGCAAAAACCATATCTCATACCTTTAGCTCATTTGTTTTCCAGAGTTTGCTTCACTTGAGGTGTTATTGGCTTTAATAAGGCACTCACTGAGCAAATCTACTACCTATCATACCAAACAGAATAAGATATTCTCAATGCGATCCAGAGATCCATATGAAATATGGATGGGATGTCTGAGCCAGTTTTCTCCTTTCTCTCCCTCACGTTCAATATTTGCAGTGAAGAATGTTCTGACTCTTGCACCAGGGAGGAGTGTGATAGGCATCAGGGATGAAGAAAAATCTCCAGCTAGACGCTTGCGTAACAACAAAGAAAAGGGGTTGAGGCTATGGAAGTGAGAAAAGACTTCTACATGAATGAACTGCAAGCACAAGCGGTACATCAATCAATAAGAAGCGCGTGTTTATGAGGGACTTTATGGGCTCACTAGTGTGCAAACATTGTTAAAATTTTAAAAGTAAAATTCATTAATGGGTGAGAAGCTCCAAAAAGTCACAAAAAGCAAAGAATCTTTTAAAAATGTATTGTTTATTTTACTATTTAGCCTACAACAGTTTAGCCCCGCCCATTCAGTAATAGCTGGTTGTAAAATTAAGGTATTAGTGTTCAATATATTGGTTATAACAGCAAAAATTAATATATAGATTGGACATGCTGTATATATTCAATGTACAGGATTGTTTCATATTGATTTGCAAACATATACAGAGATTTAGCCATAACCAGTATTCTTTTATAGTATCTGAATATGTAGCAAGAAGTTCAACGTGGATTTCTAATGGTAGCCCATGGTGGAGAATGGAAGTAGTACCATTATTGGTGAGTAAGGTCTGATCAAAAGATCGCCTAAAGAAAATTGAGTTTAATTAGACTGAATTGGCTCGCTGGCTCCTCTTTTTGGACACCCTCTACAAAAGATAAAAGAACAATCATTTCTCAGCGTTATCTAGCTTTGCTGAATGACCAGTGAACATTACCAAGAACCTGAAAGAGAATGAAATCTCCACACAGATCTTTTTATCTTCTGGAAGTAATGAAAGCAGTCATGATGAATAAAGACATGAGAAACTGAAAGCTGTTTTAAATGGTTTTCTTGACCAGCTTACAGTTAATAGAATTTAAACTCAAAAGCTTGAAGGTTTACAAGAACTTGAAAGGCTTTCCATGGTCACAATCAAGCTGTACACACAAGAACAAAGCCACTATAGTCATAGATTGGTTTTTATTGTTTTTGCATTGGGTTATAAGATGATGGAGCAAAAGATGCTATGAATTTGAGGTGAGAGGAAACTTAATTCTTTTTCAAACTTACGTTTTCATAGGAAAATTAAATATTCTGGTGGAAATAAACTCGATAATCACATTTACAACAAATTACCAAAGGTGAATGTCAGAGAGATCAGCTCTAAACTAAATCTAACCCCTTATCCATGTATTAAAGCCCTTCAAAGGTCTCTGAAGACCAGAGCCAGGCTTGTTGCAACTAAACCCAAGGTGGTAGATCTTCAGAACTATAGTTGAACACACTGAATTTAGAACATTCCTGATGTCACTTCACACAGCATCTCTAAAATGCAGTGCTCTTTCCAAACCTTCCTTAAGCAATGCAGATTTTATACTTGATGCTTGCTTGGTGAGTCATTTCCTCACTAATTAACCCTCTAAAACGAAACCATCCACATATTGGACATGCATGTCTCTTGAAAAAATAACGTTATAAATGTGTAAGGTCAATAAAATAAATAGAATTCCATCACCAGGCCTGGTGGCTTCTTAACAAGATATCCCCACCCCCTCAGTATTAGAAATAATGGATTTTAAACTATTTAGTTTACTTGCAATATTGAAAATAGATAGCGTTCCTCAAGATGTTTGTGTTTTTATTCTGTCAATGAACAGGAACTATGTTAAATGAAGTCTTACCTCTCATGCTGCTGATTGCTGACGGGGTGGATCACTTAATTTCACCATGTGGCCTGTTAAATCGAAGAAAAAAAAAACCCCAAGTGTCAATAAATTAGATTTCTAAGTCCAGCTAGAAAGACATCTTATCAAAAACCTATCAGCCAGAGAACAGTAGCCAAGGAAGACGGATGGGGTAATTGCTTAAATAAATATTTGATCCCCTAGCAAAACAAGACTTAGTACTTGGTGGTAAAATCCTTGTTGGCAGCACAGAAGTCTAAATCATTAAGGTTTTGAGGCTGTCGCTTGGCAACTCGAAGCTTCACCTCCTAGTTTTTAATGGGGTTAATTTCCGGCGACTGGCTAGGCCACTCCATGACCTTAATGCATTTCTTCTTGAGCCACTCCTTTGTTGCCTTGGCTGTATGCTTTGGTTCATTGTGGTGCAGGACGACCCGTCCACAACCCATTTTCAGTGTCCTGGCAGAGGGAAGGAGGTTGTCACTCAAGATTTTATGGTATGTGGCCCCGTCCGTCCTCCCATCGATGTGGTGAAGTTGTCGTGTGCCCTTAGCAGAGAAACACGCACAAAGCACAATGTTTCCACCTCCATGATTGACAGTGGGGATGGTGTTCTTGAATTGAGGCCAAAGAGCTAAATTTTGGTCTCATCTGACCACAGAACCTTCTCCAAGGACTCTGAATCATTCAGGTGTTCACTGGCAAACTTCAAACGGGTCTTCACATGTACCTTCTTAAGCAGGGGGACTTCGCGTGCACTTCAGGATTTTAATCCATTACGGTGTAGTGTGTTACCAATGGTTTTCTTGGTGACTGTGGTCCCAGCTGCCTTGAGATCAATAACAAGCTCCTCCCGTGAAGTTCTATGCTGATCTTTCTCAAGATCATCTTCACCCTACGAGTTGATTGATGGTCGTTTTGTGTTCCTTCCATTTTCGAACTATTGCACCAACAGTGTCTCCTTCTCACTCAGCTTTTTGGTTATGGTTTTGTAGCCCATTCTAGCCTTGTGCATGGCTACAGTCTTGTCCCTGACATTCTTAGACAGCTCTTTGGTCTTGCCCATTGTGGAGAGGTCAGAGTCTGATTTATTGATTGATTGATTGATTGATTGAGTCTGTGGACAGGTTTACCAGTTGAGACAGGTGTCTTTAATGTGGGTGACGTGTTGAAATTAGGAGAATCTAACTGGTCTGCCAGAACTCTTAATGGTTGGTAGGGGATCAAATACTAATTTCACTCAATGAAATAAAAATCAATTTCTATATTTTATATAATGTGATTTTCTGGATTTTCTTTTCATTTCTTGCTGTTAAAATAAACATACAATTCAAATTATAGACTGTTTATGTCTTTGTCAGTGGGCAAGCTTACAAAATCAGATAATTATTTCCTCCACTGTAAGGTACCTGGAGAGCTGCAAAGTAATACATAAATAAATACATGAACACAAAAAGTAAGTAAATACAAACCTCTCACCTGCCTCATACTTTTCAGCTGAAGGAAACATGACTGAACTGCACAGAAATGTTTCAGCGATGGATTTAGGAGCTGAATGTGATATAGATGTAACAGTCTTGACTGAATGGATGAACGTGTTTCAGAACTGAATTAACTTATACAGCAATTTATTTTTTGAGTGTAATCTCTGAATGAAAAGAGGACATGAAGATGTATCTCCACTCTCCCAGAACGACTGCATGATAAGATATGCTAATGGTCTCACTGGTGCTAAGCTTTCACGCTGAAACATTTTGTAAGTCAATATTAGTACAAACGTCACATTCATAACACTGGAAGTGACCATTTGCTACAGAGAATCTCTTTTTCTCTCTCTCTCTCTCTCTCTCTCTCTCTCAAAATATAACATTAAACAGAATGAAACCGAACATTTAGAATATTGAAAATTCATGTGATTTGTTTTTTTTCTTTTTTTATTAAAACACAGAGAGATAAGGGGGAAAGGATGAAAGGAAGGAAATATTTAAATAAAAACATAAATAAATAGAATTAAATAATAAAGGCATATAGAATTAACATACAAGGCAGTCAGGAATCTATGTGTGTGTGTGTGTGTGTGTGTGTGTGTGTCTCTACCTCTGTCTCTTTCTCTCACAAGTACACACACAGTTTTTTCATACTCCCTGCCTCTCTCTCTCTCTCTCTCTCTCTCTCTCTCTCTCCTTTCTCACACACACACACACACACACACACACACACACACAACTGATCTTTTATGCTATCTGTCTCTGTCTCTCTCTCTCTCTCTCTCTCTCTCT
>JBBIGC010062119.1:0-10995 GCA_037576955.1 Lepidarchus adonis | reverse complement strand
CTCTCTCTCTCTCTCTCTCTCTCTCTCTCTCTCTCTCTCTCTCTCTCTCCTCTCTCCTCTCTCTCTCTCTCTCTCTCTCTCTCTCTCTGCATAGCTAATGAGGCCTGCTTGAATTCCTCCATCCTGTCGTGTGATGGAACCATATCCTGGCGTCAGAGACCGTATCTCTCTGTCAGAGTGAGAGAGAGAGAGAGAGAGAGAGAGAGACTGAGAGACAGAGAGACGGCATTGGCGCCTGGGCAATGTAATTACGTATAAAAATACACCCCAAATCTCATTTAGTCTGCATTAAAGGTTCCCGTGTAGAAACAGTCCAAGGATCAGCACTAAATCATCGCCGTCAGTGCCAGCCCACCTTCATCCGTCCATCCGGCCTGCACTTCACACCCTTACGCATCACTTCACTGCCCATGCAAGCCAGGCCAGGTGGCCAACCAGACGTCCATCACGGACTAATTGATGGACTCAATCATGCTGTGCATTGCTCACCTTATCAGATGTTTCATTTAAATCCAAACCCTTAAAAATGAAGGTTCCTGAGAGGTTCCCGGCTAGGAGAAACCGTCCTCATGAGTCTTAGGAGTTTAGGTGGCAAGTGAACAGTTGGTCCATGATGGACGAGTGTAAGTATGTGAAGTTCATCGCTAGATAACTTGGTCAGAACATCTCCAACATGGCAGCTCCTGATATGTAGTGGTTTGTACAAACCAAAATGCTCCAAGAAAGGAGAACCGGGGAACCGACAACATACTCATGGTCTTCCTACATCTCAATCTGATCAAGCATCTGCAGGAATGTGCTGGCAAATGGAGGTCCTACCTGGCAAATTCCAGGACTTAAGAGAGGTCCTGTGGAGCCCATGCCTTGATGGGAGCTCAAGCTCCATTGAGGAAGCAAACTTTTAGAAGTTTTATGGAGTCCATGTTGTTTTGGAAGCACAAGGGAGGTGGTTGTAATGTTATGGTTGATATAGATGTTGTTTATTAGGTTTTTTTTTATGTATTTGTAAGTGACAATGGTCTGAGTCCAGAATCCTGGAGTGCAGCCAGCATTGACGTCCCGGGAACCTCTCAATAGCCCGAGCGCGAGTGCTGTAAGACCTCCGCGTCCCAGTCTGAGAGGTAATACATCCTCAGGAAATATAAAAGAGAATATTACATGTTCCTTCACAATGGACGAACGCACCAGCATCATCGAACCGCTGTATAATGGGGATGCATCTACAATCAAGGTCTGAGGCTTTTGAGGATCTCGAAACGGAAGGGGCTCTTCTCTTTGCCTTCTTCTTCCACGTCTTCTCCTCTTTTTGTTCCCTGCTAGGTTCTCGTCTAAAGAGGATCCATTAGTACTTCTTCCTTTTTCTTTCGCCCCTCTAAAGCTCTTTAATTGTGCTCTGTCCTTGTACAACCCAACCTCCAGTATTGCAATGCTCCACCCATGGCATCATGTTATAAAGCACAGCATAAATGTGGCCATCTCCTCGAGCTCTGGGGTTAGGGTTCACGGATCAGCAGAATGGCAGGAAGACCCTGAACAGGGGCCTCCCGGGCTCATCCTGGAACGAGTGGTGAAAGTGCTCGTGGAGCCTCTTAGAAAGAGACTCTCTTGTGGACCTTCTGCATGCACACTTATACACAAAGCCCATGCAGCACATTCGCTCGCTCCCATTGTACCCAGGATTTCTCAAGGTCTCTTCATTATCCACCCAGGTATATGTGAGTACACTTGGCGCTCGTGTTTGTTGCCTGTCCTTGCTAGCTCAATTATCGTGAAGCTAAGGGCTGCTAGCGTTGGCTAGACCTGCTAGACGGACTCGACCCGTGTGGTAACTATTGCTGATTTTCAAATGCCCCCCTGACTCCCTTTGGATGGGGCAACAGGATGGAGGGAACTGGGATGAGCAGCCAGTGTGTGTGTGTGTGGGGGGGGGTTAATTGTCTGTTTTTTTTGACGCTCGGTTCATTATTCAACACCACGCTTCATTATAGCAGATAAAACCAGGTGCTCAGGGCAAGCCTCTGGCTATGGGCCAAATGCCTCTGTCTTGATGTCTCCAAGCTGGGTAAATAAGGTGGAATGTGTGTATAGGAAGTAGGCCACCTCTGAACTGTTGCCTCTGAGCTCGACTTCCACTCAACATTTGAGCGCGAGGCCGTCTGGAGAAGTCTGGAGTAAACAATAAAAACTGGGCTTTAGACGACCAGAAGAACGTTTCTGCATAATTCAGTGGTTGAGATATAAACAAAGTCACCCAGACTGGGTTTAGGGGGAAATCTAATAATTTTGCCCCACAACAGGTACCCTTCCACCATGAATGGGTTTAGTTCTAGGCCAAAAGCTTCTCCAGATTCTGGTAAAACAGGAATCAGGTAACAGGCATCACGTTTAGGATGAAACAGCTTTCTGTGAGGAACTGGATGTCTGGTTCCATTCACCACCACTGTGAGGGAGATTTTAGGGAACTTGATGTCTGGTTCCATTCACCATCACTGTGAGGGAGATTTTATGGGAACTGGATGTCTGGTTCCATTCATCACCAGTGTGAAGGAGATTTTAGGGAACTGGATGTCTGGTTCCATTCACCACCACTGTGAAGGAGATTTTAGGGAACTGGATGTCTGGTTCCATTCAAAACCATTGAGGACAGTTCTGACTAATTAAAGAGGTATTTCAAAAAATGGGGAAAATTTACCTATCAATTTTCTTGGCTAGTTTGGCAATAATAATAATAATAATAATAATAATAATAATAATAATAATAATAATAATAATAATAATAATAATAGCAACAGCAACAATAATAATAATAATAATAATAATAATAATAATAATAATAATAATAATAATAATAATAATAATAATAGTTGTTGTTGTTATTCATTGCTGATTAATACTAGGCCCAAATTTTCTAGGTGTTTTTGATTAATTAAAGACATTGTACATCTGTTTTTCAAAGCATACAATTTACACCACTGCTATTATGCTACATTTAGCATATAATTTGAATTTTATTACATCACAAAAGCCTAGCATTGACATGCCTCCACCTGCTCAGCCCATTCACACTGAAGCTATAAGGAGTGTTTCAGTCTAAATGAGACAGAATACACAGTAGCCAATGAGCATCAAGTTATTGGTGGACTAAATTATATACAGTAAATGTCACAGGCTGACACCAAGGGAAGAAAATCAATTTAAATATTTAAGATATGGGCCCTTTAATCAGACATTTCCATTCCTGTGCTCTACCCAGTACAACAAAGGTGTGTAATTCCAGACAAGGGCATGCAGTCTACAGGCATTGTCTCTCATGGGAGAACATACACACGACACATGCTGACATTTTCCCGCATCTGTGAAGAAAGAGGCCTTGAAGAGAGGATCTAGTGTACGGAGTCCCTACAAGTGCCATACTTTCAATTGAATTCGGCCTGCGCTCTTGATAGCTGAGCACGTGCGCCCTGTGTAATTGCTCGCTGGGACAGAGGCTGTTCACTCTCTCAATCACATTAACAATCTGTTAGGCAGCACCACTTGGCCCCTGGGGTCCCAAACAGTGACCCTCATTACAATATACAGTGACACAGAAGACGTTGGAAACCAGAGAAATGTTGAAAGTGTGGATGTTCATCCCATTTTTCTTCGGTTTTCTTCCGAACGCTCAATTTTATAAGCTGTATGTAGTATATACACGGATCAGCCATAACATTAACACCACCTTCCTAATATTGAGTAGGTCACCCTCATGCTGTGTAAACAGCTCTGACTGTGGTGCTCTTTACTCCTCTTTACCAGACAGATTCTCCTTTACCCCCCACATGCACCAGTGAGCCTTGGGTGCCCATGATTCTCCAGTTGTCCTTATTTGGATCTCGTTCGGTAGGTACCAACTACTGCAAACGTGGAACACTCCAAAAGACTTGCAGTTTTGGAGACGCCATTATCAAAGTGGCTCAGATCCTTACACTCCTGCTTCCAGCATGTCAACTTCAAGAACTGACTTTTCACTTGTTGCGTAATATAGTCCATGCCCCCTGACAGTAGCCGTTGGAATGAAATAATAAGTACAGTCACTGTAATTCCCTTCACCTGGCAGTGGTGTTAATGTTATGGCTGATCGTGTATGTGGTATATACTGATCCTTTCCCAAAGCATTGTGGGACAACATTGTCCATCAGCACCACATGTTAGATGAATATTCGGGATATTTGAATAAAACCAGCGTTAACACCTAAAATACACACTACACACTAACACACTAATTAGTATTAGTATTAAATGTGCAACTGGAACACACCTCTAATCTAGCTTTTATTTATTTTAGTTATTTATTTATTTATTTTTTACTTTATGTTGATTTTATTGCCTACTGGTACTGCTACTATATATATATATATATATATTTTCACATTTATCTGTATATGTTGATATCATAAAAGTGACCTCTATTACATTTTAATTTAAATATTCCATACCAATATAAGTAATGGTGAATTAAATACGATTTTAAAATAAATAAACTTTTCTAAATAGAATGTACAATTGCACATGATATTTAAATCTAATATTAAATAAATTATTTATTTCCACCAAACTATTTCACTGGATCAACATGGAAAATTGTCATATCTGCTGTGGCATCCGAGCAGGCCTAACACACAGCCTGCACAGAAAATATGACTCACATCGTTACATTATATTATTAGCCCAAGTGCCGTTCTCCATGAAGTGGGGAGCTGCTAGCAAATTACCTTCTTAGATCTTTTCAGCATCTAAACACACACACACACACACACACACACACACACACACACACACACACACACACACACACACACACACAGAAGAAGTGAGTAACAGTGATTATCTTATTAAGCTGCGTGGGTCAAGGCCTGAAATATAATAGATAATCAAATTATTCCTCATAGTCAATATTTTGGATGTGGGCAGGAACAGGCAGCAATAAAGACCTGAGAGATTTAACAAGGGCCAGACTGTTACTGTCAAATGACTGGGAAGATCTTAAAACAGCTGTGCATGTAAAACAACCAAAGAATATTACAGAACTAGAAGTGTTTTGTAAGGCAGAATAGGAGAAAATCTTTAGAAAGGGAAAAGACTTTAGTTGACAATAAAAAGTGTTTGATGCAGTGAAATCTGCCAGAGGAGATATAAGAATTGATTACGTAGGGTGCCCAAACTTTTGAGGAGTGCAATTTTTTTTTCCAATTATTGTTCAGTTTATGAAATAAAAAGTAACGATGCATCAATGTTTGCTGATATTTATATTTTATATTTATATTTATATATATATATATTTATTTGAAACTTTTCAAATAAAAAATCACTAAAATAGGTTATTTACTGAGGGGTGGACAAACTTTTGAGGAGTGCAAAAATAATGTTAAAATTTTTGTTTCAATTATTGTTCAGTTTACGAAATAAAAAGTAACGATGCAGCAATGTTTGCTGAAAATATTTCTATTTTATATTTCTATTTATATATATTTATTTGAGACTTTTCAAATAAAAAATCCCTTTGCATAAGACAAATCCTGTTTTTTTTAATGGTGTGAAAGGGAAAGTACTTTTTAAAAAAACAGGGTTTGGGGTAGCGTTGTAACCACATAACTTTATAAAACGAGTAAACTGTATGTAGAGAACCCCCTGCAGTTGGAGGAGTGTGGTTCTCCTCTGATGATGCCTTGTGATCTTTCTGCAGTTTTGTCTTTTACCTTCAGACTTGTCCTCATGGCTCGGAGAGACGGGTCTTGTAGCCTTTATTCTGTCCTTCTGCCTTTTCTTCCTGTCATATTAGACATATTCAGAATAATATTGTTAAACAGTGAAAAGGGCTGAACAATAGGCATTATATCAACAGTAGAAAAGGAAATAAAGTCACAGGTTCTTACTTCTTTGTTGGCTTCCAGCATGCACACACAGTGACCAGGGTGATCAGGAGGAAGATGCCCCCTGTAGACAGGATGATGTAAAGAGAGCTTCTTCCTGGAGCAGAATAGGAAGGTTGATGCAAAGTCAAGCATTATTGTTATGTAATATCTGTAAGACTGGTTCTAAGATCAGTGATGTTCAGCAATAGTTGGATGATGATGGGATGTTAATCTATATGATGATTACCAAAAGGTAAAGCGAGGGGGTCGGGTTAGGGATTCTGATGTGGTACAAGTTCATAAGTAACATCCATCCACACATATATTACATACAGTGTCCTCCATAATTATTGGCACCTCTGGTTAAGATGTGTTAAAAGACGTAAAATAAATTCAGCTTTTATTGCAGAAGCATACTCTCACTCTGAAAATTGTAAAAAAAAAAAAAAAAGTTAATTTCAAGGGGGAAAAAATCCTGACTAAGAAAGAATTATTTTTCATAAAAAATAAAAATGCAATAAAAATGTAATTTTTTTTGACACATCTTAACCAGTGGTGCCAATAATTTTGGAAGGCACTGTATATGAGAACCTGGGCATAAATCAGCCGTAATACATTTAATATAGATTTTTATTTATATTAATACCCAGTATTTAAATGCATTATAAAGGTGCAAAACTGTCAAGCTATATCATGTTCAATAATGCACAGAAATGTTTATGTGAATGCTTATGAATTCAACTACTGTGCATGATATTAATATATATTAAAGCTGTTTATTTTTCTGTTAAAAGGTATCAAAGATGCATAATGAATCTTTAATGAATTAAACTTGCCTAATTAATGCCTTATGAATGCGCTATGAAGGCCCACTTAATGTTACCAAACATGCTCATTTTGTTCTTTAATGTGTTTAGGACTGTGATATTTTAATCAGTGTAAGTACAAATTTGTTGTTAAGTGATTGTAATTTTTGTTTTCTCAGGAAAAAGCGCTTTTAATGTTTTGAAAAACATCTTCACTTTTAAATGATCTATACACTTATTTAATAATTCCTTAATTATTTCTCAATTGATTGTGTCTAGGCCTCTTTTCCATTTGACTTTGATTTCACCTCCACCCTCCTGAACTACTGTATGTGACACGAGAGCTCAATTACTAAAATTGAAAGTGTGGAGCTTAAAATGGATTGGATTAAGCAGAGGATTCATGAAGCTAAACCCACAGTGTAAAAGTATCACTGTGGTTTTGGTCAGAAGGAGAAGAGACTCGTTTCATATTTTAGGGCAAAAAAAGACCTGGTTCCTCTTCTCACTAGCAGTAGGTATATTTACGCCATTTCACTACTCTTGAGTGATCATTGCCAATGGTTACAGTTAACGTGTCTGATTGCTAAAACTGATTTGAGTCTAGACACACATAAGCTAAGGAATGGTTTGGTGAAAAAAATCAAATGTGCCCAGTTTTCCAATCTGGAGTCCCAACATTAGCATCTTAAGTTTAGCATTGGAGCTATGAGGCTAATGCTAATAACAAACACCAGAAGTCAGTGTTCAGAAGTTCATTTTTTAACTGTACCACAAAAATTCTCTCAAACCACATCCAGTGGTGAAGACTTGGTTTAGGACGCAGTGGGATTTATTGTCATATATAAAAATAAACACATTTTCTCACTACTTCTACGTCAGCCATTTTGTGTATTTTTATAGCTCAGTCATGGCATACTGTGTCTTAAAATACATCCACGAACAAGATTTAGTAATGTATTTCTGGAAAAAAAATTGGGGACATGTTAGCAATGTTAGCTTTTTAATATTTGTTAGCAATGTTAGCCTTGAAACGTTAATCAGTCCAGGACCATAACCAGTAGTTGAGAAGTAAAAACAAATTGGGGGATAGTGAATTTTAAAGTTTATCAAACATATTTTAGTGCACATGGTGGAGACCAACCACCATTTTTATTGTTTAAGCAAAAACATAATTCATATATTCTTCTATCCTAAAACAACATGCCAGGTGTGGATGTTACATGTCATTGATCCTGAGGCTCCTCAGAACTGGAGTCAGTCTCCTGGCTGGAACAACCATCACATGCTCCATAGTTCAGGTCAAATGCAGAGACACATTTTCCCACTCGGTTCAAGTGCAGCATCATACTCACAACACTTTTAAATCTTTTGATAATTCATCTATTAAAATTCAAAACTAAACCTCAGAAAATATTGGAAATGGACACCTGAATCCTCTCAAGTCAGGTCAAGTCCATTTTAATTCATAATTTTAGTTAAATTGATAAACTGAGGTACATTTTTTAAATTAGTAAACTGAGGTAATTTTCTTTAATGAGCAAACTGTACTCGCTCACAGTATTTTACTCAATAGACCAGGGGTATTCAACTAAAATTTAAAGAGGTCCACTTAGAGAAAAAGTCTTGGAGCAAAGGTCCAGAGGATCATAATGTCTAAATATTTAGTATGGCATATATTTAAGTATCCTTTTAGTTTTATCAACATCTTTACATTTACAGCATTTGGCAGATGCTCTTATCCAGAGCGATGTACATGGTGAGCGGTTGGGGGTTAGGTGCCTTACTCAAGGGCACTTCAGCCTGCTGTCCGGTTCCGAGAATTGAACCTGCAACCCTTCTGTCACAAACCCACTTCTCTAACCACTGGGCTATGGCTGCCCCAAAACCTGCATGTAATTAATCATCTTGATGTTTGCTGCACAGACTTGAGTGGCTGAGAAGTGTCACGTGGGATGGCTTAACCTGCTGCATGAGGTCTGTGCGTTTTGACGGTTTTTATTTCTTTTCTTTTTATTCATCTTATCTCCCCTCAACTCGAGTACTGACCATAACTGCAAGTCTGCACAATGTACAAATCTGCTTCAGTATTTGAATGTCTAACAATGACCCCTTTTGGACATCAATATTCTGTTAAATTTTTTAGCATCTGGCTAGGAGATGGTGAAGAACATTGGTTTCATTGCTTTCGCAGTCATTGTGTACTCTTCTATGTATTTCGACTAATCTGTTAATTAATTTTTGACAGATTGTCAACATTGGACATTAAGAAGATAATTAAAACATCTGTTTGGGCTCCTCAGGAGCTTTTCAACATGTATTTAACTCTGATAAGTGTGGACTACATATTCATAGCTATTCAATGAAGAAGCTTTAAGAGGCATTCAAATCTTTGGACACCTGGTTCCTATAGCCACCATTGTGAACCAAAGCTGATAGATTCCCATTAAGAAGATTTCTCTAGAATGACACGTTCCACATCTAACCATTCTTCAGGGAAGTATAGGAGTGCTTTTCTTTGGGGAAGTGAGAATACAGGGTAGCAGTCACTTACTATAAACTGTGAGTTTGATCGGCAGGCTCTTCATACTGCTTATAGGGTTCTCCACCAGGCAGCTGTAGACATCATCATCCACGATCAGAACTCGCATGATGGTCAAGACTTTTTGGTCAGGAGATAGCAGCAGGCGAGTGTCATTCATTAGTGGCTTGCCACCCTTTGTCCAGCTGTAAGTGGTCTTGGTGCCCATGTCATGAGAACAGTTCAGAGTGTACTGCTCAGTCAGTTCCAGAACAGTGGAAGTGACTACATCAATATAGGGTCTGGATATTGGCTCTTAGAAAAAATGAAAGGGAGACTCTGATGAGTACTATCACACTCTAAGACACTATAATCTTAAACACAAAACACAAATTTGTAGCATACTTGTCAAGTTGCCTTCAAGTTGACTATGCATGAAAATTCATGCTAATTAGGGGTATATGCATTTTATTGAGGCCCCACCCCATGTCATTGGGGGCTGGGGGGACTTTTGGAATGAAAATGTTTGGCAACCGGTGGGGGTTGGGTAGGAAGTCTCGGTAAGAGATAATCCACAAAATTCAGGGGGTTTTAACTACCAATCAGAGGGTCTTGGACTCGTGTTGATCCTGTGTCAAACTTTTAACTCTTTGCTTATTTGATTCACCACAGTTTTGTCAAACAGCACATTTGTCCTTAGTCTTACGAAAAGACAAAGTCCTACCATCTACAGTGAGGTCAATGCTGCCCTCCCCTGTGAAGGTGTCATCGGTAATGGAGATCTCCACCTCATACGTGCCCTCATCTGTGAGCTTCAGGTTATGCAGCAGCAGCGTGCCATTCTCAAACACCAGGATCCGATCTCTGTACTCTGGCCGGAGGTTACCGATGATCTCTGTGCCTATGGACTGAACGACAGTGACAGGTTTGTCCCTCTTCAGCTGCCATTTGATGACCGGCGGGTCCAGGCTGGTGCTGAAGTATCGGACAGAGAGCAGAGCTTCCCCACCAACCGTTCCTCTGATCAGGGTCCCAAGACTGGTGATGTTCACCCCGTCAACACCCCCTATTCGCAAGACACAGTCAACTGTAGCGTGTAACTGGGAAAAACATCACTTGTCCACTACTTGACAAAATTATTACTGTATTTCCCCCGACGATAGGCCGTCCCATTGTATAATCCGCAGAAAATGCTTATTTATGTTTAATATAAGTCACCTTTTATTATTAGCCGCAGTGTTACTAAATTTACTGATATGAAGTAGAAGAATCCAAGAAGAAGAATATGCAGCTCCTTTGCATAAACAATTAAATTAATACAATTTGGATATGGTGCTACAACGCAAGAACTACGCTGCAGAATTTAAGCTCCAGGTTGTTACTTTCAAGAAGCAACGTCTGTAAAATCTGAGATAAAGGAGTGTCCGATAGCAACAGTGACAGCAAAGCAGCACAGGTCACAATTGACAACGTTTACGGATCTTTGAAGAATTTAAAGAAATTATTTTTGCATTTCAGTATTACTAATTTTATACTGAAGAGTTTACATGTAGATGGATGATTGCGCTGTACTGAAGTAGCCCCACCTTCCAGTCATTCTAACAAAAATTAAAAACTCATCTTTTCCAGACAACAATAAACTTTTGTTTCTTTTATTAGTGTTAATGGAGCTTTTTCCAGCTTTTATTCTACACTAGGATGTGATGTAACGCAGCTTGTATTCTACACTAGGATGTTATGTAACGCAGCTTGTATTCTACACTAGGATGTGATGTAA
>JBBIGC010062099.1:0-10996 GCA_037576955.1 Lepidarchus adonis | reverse complement strand
TACTTCCTGCTCTACAGTACTGTACTAATACTGCATCAGAGGGTGGAGGAACAATGTGTTCCAGCTCCACCTTTCTTGACACAGAGGCGTATGTAGATCATCAGCACATGTTGGGAACAGCACCTATAAGAATTGCTGCATTGTCTCAATTTCTGCAGGAAATGCTGGAAGTTCACCAGGTTCTTAATTATTGGGGGGAAAAACATGATGTCTATGAAATCTGCATATTATTTCAGTGTTTGGTGACCATAACGTTTTATTTATGATGGATTTCTTTATTGTAAACACATACCTTTGTACCATTTAAGGTTACTTACGTAACAGAACTGGTTACATTACTAGTAAACATCTGAAGTATGTGGAGTATTCTAAAACTTTTGATTGTTGGTTGTGTATATGAAATGGGTTCACAAATCTTTCCAAAGTGCTTCCTGGCCAGCATCTGCTCTGCTTTCCTCACAGCTCCCAAGCAGCTCAGGGTAGTGCCACCATTAATTTTTCACATGTTCCGTGTGTAGGTTGAGACTAAACTCACTCACCGGCAACTTTACAAGTGTTTTAAAGTGACTGCTGGCGACATCACCTGTTCTAGGACTTCTGTACAGTTTGCAGTGTAACGATTTCACTGTAATAGTTTATTTATCCGGGCTGGCTCGCCCATTAGGGAGAGGATAAACTAGGCCTACACTCTCCTTTTGAGCCCTGCCAAGATCCCTCCCTCACACTCTTCCTCTAGTCTGGCATTTCTGAATAGAGCCAAGAAACCAAAGTGAGGAACTGAAAGAGAGTGGAGCGGAAAAGATAATGTATTATTTTTTGTCTTCCAGTGACACAGGATGGACCCACAAAAAGAGGGGTGGAGAGGTTGAGACCCAAATCTGAGAAAAAGCAGAAGAAGATCTGAAGATTCCTTCTGAATTCTTCAGTGGCTCCTGCCCCTCAGAATTATGATCCACCCCCCATAGATGAACAGAGTGTTGGGAATATGAAATAATCAGAGGGAGCTTATCCCTTAAAGAATCAATTATCAACGCGTTGGCAGAGATCAGAAGCACTGAGTGACGGCACAGGGCTTTGGAGTGAGGAGAAAGAGAACGATTGAAGAGAAGAGATCAGTATATGCATGTGGGTCTCGGGTAGGGGTTGGCCAAAATACTAGCAATAATAGCAATGTGATTTTAATGCCTTGCAATATATAAAAATGTACTGGTGCTTCAGTAATGTGATGTGGTTGAAGATTCAGCTGCATTATTTATTATGTATATTTTATTTATACACAAATCAGCAACAGCCTTTAAATCATTGACCTTATCATTGATTATCTTGTTATCTCATTGCAATGTCATTTATTTTAGGGGTGGAATATATTTGCCAGCAAAGAACAGTCAGTTCTTGATGTTAATGTATTAGATGCAGGAAACATGGGCAAGTGTAAGGATCTGATGGCTTGGAAGCAGATCACCAAGGCCACTGATACTCAGACATTGTTAGCTCATCTGAATCCCCAGCTCATTTTGTCTCACTTCTCTGACGCTGCCCAACAAGTAACTAGGAGAGAGAAAATACTGTCATGCCCAACACCATAAGAACTGAGCTTTACCAACACAACTCTCTCTACCATGACCAAATCTGCATGAATAATCCATCTTACAAAATCTGGTAATAAGTATGGCTATTTGATTACGATTTTGCATGATACACAGCCTCTGGTAGCTGTAATCTGTTAAGGTAGCTAGTTTTTCCTTCTTTGACTTCTTCTTGTTTGATTTATGGTGAACAGCAACCAGTATTAAGGAGCAATACTGCCCTCTACTGTGTTGTAGTGTGAATCGCATAGTAATAGGTGCTAGATTGTTTACGATATTATCGTTTTATTAACAAAATAAAAAAATTTTTCAAAAATTGTCAGTACAGTCAAGCCCTATTAGCTTGCACCTGTTATCTTGCTAGTCTCTCGCCATGAAAGGCTGCAGAACAGATTTCCTTCCATGTTATTTACCTCGTTAAGCTGCAACGTGGAGCCTGTCAGGTGTATGTATTTCTCCATCTATAGCTTGCCAAATTTGGGTCCGTGTCCAGTGCCATAACCACAACCTCAACCTCCTAATTATTCTTTGGACTCCTCGAACAGGAATCTTACATGAAGCACCTGATCGTGGCCCGTTTTTGGTGAACTGATGCTCTTTCCATTTCCGAATAATGGCCCCACAGTGCTCACAGGAACATTCAGAATTCTGGAAATCCACCTATAACCATTCCCATCAGAATGCATTTCAATGATAAGATTACGAAGATCTTGGGAGAGTTCTTTGCTTTTACCCATCATTAAGTCTTTCCTGTGTGCCTCCTGGGTAATCAGAAGCCTTTAAAGGCCATCAATTAGGACTAAAGCAGCTGATATCAATTAGTACGGATAGGGGGCAGGGTTTCTCTCTCAATACTGGCAGATTTTGGGTGGGTTCCTGGCTTTCTATGCAATTTTGCACCTTGTTATCTTCATGTGTTCTATAATTTTTCCCTGTGTCTTTTCACTTTATTACAAATAACTCAATTTGTGGACTTAAATGTTTAGATGTCTTTGCATTAATTAAATAATTGAGTTGATATTGACACGTAGTGCAAATTTTGTGTCAATAGCCCCTTAGAAATACCCTTACTGATAAAAACGCTGATGTGTCAAATACTTATTCTCCCTGCTGTATCATATATCTTGTTGAAAGCAGCTATGCAACAACCCATTAAAATCACACAATTATTACCATCTTAAAGCCTAAATTCACTAAGTGGGTACAGTCTAAATGGAGTGCATCTGAACTTATTGAAGTGTGTATGTATGTGGGTTCTGACCATTTAAAAGCTTTAAATCTATATTGCATGATGTAAATATGAGAAACCGCCCTCTCTGTGAGTACTTTAACTGTGTTGGAATATATCCACTTAGGCTCTGCATGGAATTCTTCTCAAAGAACGGAAGAAGAGTAAAGCAGATAAATGGTTTAAACTACACCTCTGACTTCCATCTGAGCTGCTTAGTAGATTAACTCTCTTCCTTAAGCATGCAAATCCTGTTGAGAGCATAATCGTACTTGGATTGCGAGTATAGTTCAGCATGATGGGAAACAATTACCAATGCTATGCTCGATGACACCTGTCATAACCAAATTTCAGCTTTTTCCTGCGTTTACCTTGTTTATATTGGGAACGCAGGAGATTACAGTTGAGTTTGTGTTGCATGTTGCACTTTGCAGCTTCCGAGAGGGTTGAGGATTTTCTTTGCTCATATTTGATCTTTTTGAAACTTTTTTATGAATACGCATTGCAGGGACTTTGGAGATCAGGTCATATAACGCCATTTTGAATATTTCCTGGCATCAGATGAGGACATTTTTAAACTGAGAGTCTATATCTGAGCCTGTTTGTTTTATCTGCCTGAGTAGAAAAAATGAAAAAATATTTTTACCCTGATTTTGTAAGACAATATTCTAGCTTTCCAAGGTTGCAGACATTAAACAGTACATAATCTACTTTTTTCCTATTTTATCCATAATGACCATAATGATCATGAAGGTGGATCCGACATTTGGGTGTGGATGTATTCATTTCATAGATCCAGCTCTTCATGAAGGTGGAGCAGACTTGTGGGTGTGGTTTAGGACACGGTGTGACGTGCTGTGAGGTACAAATATCGAGCTCTTCATTAAGGTGGAGCAGACTTGTGGGTGTGGTTTAGGACACAGTGTGACTTACTGTGAGCTATGAACATCCAGCTCTTTATGAAGGTGGAGCAGACTTGTGGGTGTGGTTTAGGACACAGTGTGACTTACTGTGTGGTACAAACTTCCAGCTCTTCATGAAGATGTAGCGCACTTGTGGATGTGGTTTAGGACACAGTGTGACTTACTGTTTGGTACAAATGTCCAGCTCTTCATGAAGGTGGAGCAGACTTGTGGGTGTGGTTTAGGACACAGTGTGACTTACTGTGAGCTACGAACATCCAGCTCTTTATGAAGGTGGAGCAGACTTGTGGGTGTGGTTTATGACACAGTATGTGTCTTACAGTACTGTGAGCTACAAACATCCAGCTCTTCATGTTGATGGAGCAGACTTGTTGGTGTGGTTTAGGACACAGTGTGACTTACTGTGTGGTACAAACTTCCAGCTCATCATGAAGGTGGAGACTTGTTGGTGTAGTTTATGACATAGTATGACTTACTGTGAGCTACACACATCCAGTTTTCATGAAGGTGGAGCAGACTTGTGTGAGTGGTTTAGGATACAGTACGACTTACTGTGAGCTACAAACACCCAGCTCTTAATGAAGGTGAAGGAGATTTGTGGGTATGTATTAGTATATATACTAATGTGCTCTGTTCTGTTCGGGTTAACAGCTCAGCTGCAGAGTTGAGAAGGAGATGAAGTCTCTCAGTTTTGCAGGAAGTCAGGGGAAAGTGCTGGTTGATCACAAATAAAGGCATGAATCAGAAAGCCCTGTAGTTTCAACACTGAGCAGAAATAGGAAAATTTGGACTTCAGGCGTCTGGTGAGTGGGAAATTGTCAAAATTGTGATTTTCTTTGTTGAACCTTTCCTTTAAGACTGACATATGCAACTGACTTCTGATTGGCTGCTGGTATTGTTCCTCATTTGAAAGCCGTGTACAACACTCCTTATCGCTTCAGTGTGAATGGATAGGGCTAAACTGCTATAGGCAAAAAAGGGGATATGAGAAGGTGCATAAATAAATATTAGATATATTATTAAATAAATTATTCAGTATATATACAGTGATGTGAAAAAGTGTTTGCCCACTGCCTGATTTCTTATGTTTTCACATGTTTGTAACAATTAAATGTTTCAGATCATCAAACAAATTTAAATATTAGTCAAAGACAACACAAGTAAACACTAAATGCAGTTTTTAAGTGAAGGATTTATTATTATTATTAAGGTAATGGCATTTTTTAAATATTTAAATTAAATTATATATATATATATATATGTATATACTTTGTCCACCTCTTTGTCCACCCTTTGATTGTATTCACCATCAGATCCCTGGTTTAGTCCTTCCTTCTATTAAACCAGGTTCTGCTGGAGTTACACTTCCATGCAGTGACTGGAGGCCTGGGGAATAGATCTAGAACCAAACCAGTTCTTCTAACCAGCTCACAACATCTCAATGACTTTTATAAATCTTTACACAGATCAAACTCTTGATCATTTTTGCTGCTTTACTGTTGCTATTACTCTAATGTTCACTTGTGTTCTTGCTGCAGAAAGACTCTAAGTGCCGAGATAAATGGCTTTAAACCATATATGTGGGTGTATTTTGCACAGTACTGTAGATATATAACTAATTTTGCATAAATAATGATGCAATTTAAAAATAAATAATAAATGTAATGCTTTGAAACAGTAACAGTGTTTTATGGTACTTCAAACTCTTTCACTTCAAAACAGGAAGTAAAACGAGATTTCAGTGGCGTAGGCACTTTAATATAACACAGGCGTGTTTCATCTCCTTCAGGGCTACCAGTTTCAACAAACTTACTTGCGGAAGTAGTAAAACTCTTTAAGGGCTCTGATCCATTGTGAGGCTCCATAGCAGTGCAGCTTACTCCTTTAAGCACTTATTGCATCAGACCCATTTAACTGCACTTCCATAGCTTTTGTTGTGGAACTGCCGTTGTCCTGAAAAAGAGGCTGTTGAAAAAGCAGCGTGAGGAAGAGTCAGCGAGAGGAACCTCAGAGAGTCTGCACTGGATAGCAGAGCTATTAAAGAAATGAAACTGGTGCCTTCTGATCTGCGAGATACAGGAGATAACTGACCGATATCTGCTGAATGTGAACAGGTATGACCTTGCCCTCAGGCTTGATTTCCTGGGAAATGGCCTCTTCAGCATTGACTCTCACGCGATACGTTAGTTGTATCTGACATCGCATTTCTACATGTAGGACCATTCCTGTCCCGTCAACAGATAGGACTGGCACCCTCTCCCCCAATCAGGTATTATTTGAGTGGTGGATCCACACCTCATTGGCACCTCTGGGAGTAGCTCACCAATCAAAGGCTTCCAGCCAACAGGGTCCAGAAACTGGCCACAGACTAGAGCAGGGGTCAGCAAGCTTTACTATCAAAAGAGCCATTTTGCCTCCTCTTCTACTAAAGATAGATCATTCGGAGCCGCAAAACATAACACAGCTTATACACTTCTAAAAGTTTAAATCTTTTTTTTATTTTACCCATTACAACAACTGAATGAGACGAACAGAAGTGCAGTGTGTATGTGTAGCCCGAATTTAAAATAAATCACACACTGAACTAAGCACACATTTTTGAGTTCTTCCTGTATTTTTGTAAAATTTAAATAAAACCCACTTTAATATGAAGTTTTGTCATTTCTGTGATGCTGCCAACTTATTCCAGGAAGAGATCAGAATCGCCACTGAAATAAAAGATGTGTTTGACAGAAAATTACAGATACATTTAAGTTTGTGGAATGCATTAATTCTCCTTTTGGAAAAAATGGGATTCAGAGAGAGAGAAGTGTAAAACAGGCTCTGTCAGAGTTAAAGTCTGTCAAAGAGAGAGAGAGAGAGAGAGAGAGAGAGAGAGAGAATTATAAAAAGGAGACTCAGATTTTCCCATAGAGAGTTTTAGGTCTGAGTACCTGTGGTCTTTTTTCTTGGGACTTGCAGATTGCAGAGAGAGGCATTTCTTTAATTTTTTGAATAATGTCCTGTTTTGGAATTTGAGAAGAGATGCTCTGATTTTTTAAAAAATGATTCATAAAATAATTATTTTCTGTATTCTTCATTTGTGAACAGCTTCCCCTCCTTACAGTCTGAGCTCGTGAGCTGCCACAAAACTAGCAGCTCGAGTTGTTGTTGAGCTGCTCTTGAAAGTATCTTGAAAGCTCTGCTCAACTTTTTGTAGTAGTTTCAAAATCGCTCTATTTCTCCATCTTCAGTTCAGTACTTTTTAGAAATCTTGTAGAATGCTCGTCTAAAAAATGTCTTTCAACATCAGCATTTTTGTTGTTTGCTAATTTCTTACCACATATCAAACACAGATAAGCAGCGTTGTTGGCAGTGAAGGTAAAGGAATCTGTCCGTGCAGAATTAAACTCTATTTTATTCAGAGATGTTTCTATGGTTAGTTACAGCGTGAGTCACACATGAAGCTGCCTGCAGACAAAGGCGAGGGCTGTAGACGTGGACGCGACGCATATTTAAATTGAGAAACTATTAAACCTAAAAATTCCATGTAAAAGTATCACCTTGACTTTTATCAAGGCCAAACAGAGCGACAAAAAGAAGACTGAAGGGCCCCGTGCTCTAGCCATCAACAAGGCCCTTCTCAGAAAGACTCAGTTCCTTCAAGCATTTCAACTTCAAGAACTGACTGTTCACTTGCTGCTTGATATGTACCACCTTCTGACAGGGGCCGCGGTAATGGAATATGTAGACAGTCTGTGTTATTCACCGATGGTTAATGTGGAATAAAAATGTAAATTAATTTATTTATGAACAGAGAACAAGAGGAGACTCATCATTATTTCTCCATATAGTCTACAGGAGTTAGACGTGAGGAAGGAATCAAAGACTTTTATCATAGTCTGCACAGTTTGGCTTGAGTCCTTATCAAGCCTGGACTCCCTGACTATTTGTTCTAATTGAAGAATGGACCTGGAATAATCCCACAGATTATATTTCATATTTCCTTTGGTCACTGAAAGGGTTGAAGTCGGATGTTGATTTTCTTGTACACAGGGGGTCGCATGTTTCATTCATGCAACTGGGCTTTTCTGTACCGAATTTCCCCAACGATAGGCCACGGCTTATACATTGATTTTGCAAACCTAGTATTGGGCGTGGCTTGCTTAAAACATGGCTTATCTAAAAACATGAAAACACATTCGCTAAATTATATAATTCAGTACAAAAAGACAACATCCCCAAATGATTAGTTGAATTTAAATGTACTGTTTACTGCAGCAATGAACAGTTCGAAAAGCAACACAAAGCAAAGATTGATCAGTGACGTGTCAGTATAAAATGCAGAACATGGAAAACGCCATTGCTTACCTCCAAGTTGTTTGCTGAAACTAGCATCAGTTAACAGTTAGCTTAACTGTCATGCTAGTCCTCGATGCACAAAAATACACAGACTCTGTATTGTAAAATAAAAGTGATTGTAGAATTGATCTGATCTAAATGCAGCTCATGATTAGCTTTTTTAAGTATAAACTCACAATCTGGTTGTCATATTCTGGAGAATACACAGAATGAATTTGAAGAGAAATAAGAGAGAAGAAGAAAAAAAACCTTTCTATGATGCTGAAAAACGACTCTTGCGTTGTGGCATGATAATGGTAAGTTTTAATTTTTATGATCAACTATAGTATAGTGTCACTGGTATAGAGCTACAAAAGCTGACCAGGGGTCAAATTAGATTCTTCTACTTCAGATCAGTAAATTCAGTAACACTGCAGCTAATAACATGGGGCGACTTATCTTAGAGTTTTAAACATAAATGAAAATTTTCTGCAGTTTATAGTCTATAATGTTGGGGAAATACGGTAATATTTTAGGTCACTGATTTTAATAGACTTTCCTTTTCTGAAACAGACAAAGCTACTTCAGCTTTATACCACCTTAGTTAATAAGGGTGGTGAGAAAAACCAGGCTTTAGTCAAGTACATTGGTTTTAATTTGATTTGCTTATTGACATTTCACCTAAAATAATTAACATTTGTTTTTTGCGACCCTGACAGATCCTGTGGGAATATGTAAGAGTTAAAATATGAATTTGGGATGAGGGCGCTTTCAGCAAATCTTTGGCCTATAGTTCAAACCAAAGCTCCACAGCTTAAACTGCATCCAGTTCTTCGTTTAGGTGGCTCAGAATTGTTGATATACTTTAGGACTCCCCTGGACTCCTCCCATGACAATTTATGACTGCTTTGTGGATCCCTGCCCTGGGGTTTTGCTGAAACAGCTGCTTGTAATCGTGAAGTTTTGTTCTTTTTTATAGATCACATAAGACATACTGAGTTTTAAGCTACACCTGCAAGTCTGCTCCACCTCAGAGGCGCTTGTTAGAAACATTATCTCCATATAAAGCATTGCCCAGTGTTTCCACTGACATGAGTTAAATATCCCAACATCTTTCCTTCCCAGAAGAGTACAAAGACAATAACAAAATTTAACTTACACAAACCCAAAGCTGCTTAACTGTAAGCTGGAGGTCAAAATGAGTCCATTAATGAAACAGCACATTCCATTAAATCCAAAACTGGGAAATTTGGACACTGTGGTCATTCCCAAGGGGCTGTTGGCTCTGAGCTGCCCTGTTGGAGCAGGTCATGTTCTGGACTGGGGAAGCGGCTGTAGGTGTGTTGCTGGCGTACATGGGTTATGGCAGTTCTGCGTTGGCGTAGAGTGGAATGTCCAGCGTTGGGGCAAAGCTGAGGGAGGTGGGAACTGTCCATTGGTGGTGGGCACTAGCAGGTAGCTTCCAAACACATCTGGGTGGCAGCAGCATGCCCTCACTGGTCTGTGTGGGCATAACCACTGCCTTTCCTCACCTGTTACTGTTGTTGCAGCAAAAAAGCATTGGCGTCCACAAACCCTTGGATGTGTAGTGTAGTAGGAGAAGTTCCCATTCTGGAGCTCACACACACACTTTGAGCACCACCCCTCTTATCTACTTTGTAGAGTTTTGGTGTAAAACACACCACAATATGTTTTAAACTTAAAGCAGCAGTTCCCTCCCAAACATCCTGTTCCATCCCATCCCTCTCACTTTCTTTCTCTCTTTCTCAATAGCATGGCCCACTCGAGCTTCCCCCTTTCAGAAAAAGACACTAGGCTTCTAATTAGGGCCCTGGTGCGGTTGCCATAGCACCTTGGTTGCCATGGTGTTCGTGAGGGATGGCTTTGTGATGACGGCGATGCTGTGACGGGTGGTGCGTGGCGATGCTGGGAGCGATGCCGCACGTGCCTGCAGAAGCAGAGGCGATGCTAATCTCGACTGGACCGATAAACGACGGGAGTCGTGAACCCAGCTCAAGGAGAGAGGAGATGGGAAATAACCCGGGTAATTGGTTTCTAGAGCGCAGAGCTCGTGACAGAAAGCAGAGTCAGGTAGATTACGGGGTGCCACTTGCCCCAAGGTGGTTCTGCCAGCATGGGGAGAACCCTGCTTATCTCTCCTGTTGTTTAGATTCTACTGGTTTCCTGTTTTGATTTCTCCTCCTGTGGAGAAAGATCAAAGACATCTTGGAGATAATTTAGTACTTTCACCCTCTTGGAGCTCTGGGGAAGGTGGCTATGTGTGACAGTGTTCCAGAAGTTGGCTTCACATGGAAGTTTTCACGTGGTCCAAAATGATATTTTCAAAGAAGAAAAAAACAAATATTAAAGTCATATTTTAGCAGATTCCAACATTCTGTATTATAAGGCCAGCCACAGTGGAGATATTTGATTTATTTTGTAAAATAATGATGCTTGTTTGAAGAAGATATTGCCTGTGTAGACTGATAAAAATACAGTCAATGTCTTTAGTTGCAATGGTGATGTCCGTCAAACCAGCATAAGTGGACGAGGAGGTTGGGGTGAGCTGGTAAGAGAATGTCTGGACCACCAAATACAGGACCTCCTGCTCACCTCAACTCAAACTGGACGTAACGTTTTGGAATAGCCAAATGAATGACATTTGCTCTTTACTTTGGCCAAACTGGCCAGACTTACATTTCATTGTTATTATGTCACTGGCTTTAAAAAAGTGCATATTTACTGTCATATATGGTACAGTAGTATAATGCAGTTGAATGCCTACTAAATGTTTTATGGTAATACACGAGCGCTACGAGGTGAGCATGTGCAGTGTGTAAGAACCTGCGTGTTTGCAGATTGGGGGGGGGGGGGGGTTGTACTGTTTTTCACTTTTTTTCTGAATTGTTTCTTGTTATTCTTAGTGTTGAATAAAAGTT
>JBBIGC010062089.1:0-10996 GCA_037576955.1 Lepidarchus adonis | reverse complement strand
ACACACACACACACACACACACACACACACACACACACACACACACACACACACACACACACACACACACATTTCAGTAGCGATATTGTATCTCCGCAAAAAATAATACACATAATAATAACACTTTTGCTACGCGAACTAATAAACGTGTCTTCTCTGCGCTTTTGGACTCCAGTCATTGAGCGACAGGTGTTATGCAATATTCCGCATTCATGTCGAGGACTGCACGCACGTCAATGGCGCGCGCACGGCATAAGCGGTAACTGTTGGACGCCGATTTTCTAACGAAAATGTTGATAATAATATTTTTTTCGTCGGTGTACTCAATGGTAAGTCTCCATTTTGTCAAGATTTATCTGAAACCCGCATGGTTTTATTGCTTAATCATTTCTGGAAGCTTTTTTTTTTTTTTTACCAGCAAATTAATTTGGAGGGATGCAAATCTCGAGAGCCAGGCAGAACTCGGCATAACACCAACAGGTAAAACAGAAATATAAGTATTTTCACATTAAAAGAATCAATCACTAAAGCGTGGGAATGTAAGTGGAGAGGAATAACATGGCTTTTCTGCGCACTGAAAGCTAAACGCACGGCTAAAATAAAGTTAAGAGACGATAGAGCACACAGAGGCGAGTTTACACAGGTAAGTACCAATGCGCTTCCGGGTAACCATGGCGACAAACAGTATATTCAAGTCAGGAGCGCCCACTAGCGACCAGCGTATAGACGTGCAAACAGTGGACGCTTTCTCGTACTACGTGATCAATGGACTAGCCTTGTAGACAGAGGTGGGCAGTAACTAGTCTGTTACATAAAAAATTGATGTACTCTGTACATTCTTGAGCATTTTGAAATGAGTGCTTATTGAGTTACCAAACCCACAGCTTTAACAAAGCCAGCAACATTGTGAAAGACCCGTCCCACTTGTTACATGGGCTCTTTTACCATCAAAGTGTATCAATGCTTTCAGTCTGATTCTGCATGACTGTATAACTCTGTCATACCTCGGGCCAACAGAACTTTGAATGCACATAACAGCTTAATAAAATGTGATTCCAGTTTACAACCTACTACAGTTCATATTCTGCCATTTTTGAAAAAGATTTTTACCTGTTACGTATGTGATAACTTATCATGTTCAATTCTAATCTCCTAGGAAAGGCTCACTTCTCACTCCCGGGTTACTGATATATGTTACATGTTATCTTGACTACTTGTAGTGCATCTGTCACACCTTGCACTCTGCACCTTGTTGTATGTGTTATATGTTGCACCAGGGACCATGGAGAATATATATACACAGCTGTGATGACATTAAAGTAACCATTGATTTTTTACACTACATTTTTAGCAATTAACAGTTCTTTCCACGTTTTCCTTTTTCAGTTCAGTTTTTTTAATCTTCATTTGTTATGATCAACCAAGCATCAAAAAGAGAATAGGACACTTCGTATATGCAGTCCTGAATGCACAAAGATTTAGCTACATTTACTTAATTTAATATTGAACTAAAGTAATAATGCCGGTATATGTATTTGGGCTAAACTACAGGCTCTGAACTAAAAAGTGGTAAAAATCAATGAAGCAGATGTCGTATTTCATCAGGACGTTAAAGGAAATTTTAAACATTTTCAATTATGGTGGAACCTTGAAGTTGACGCCACACAAATTCAGAGGCTTAATTTTGCAACCAGAGCGCAAATGGTGTTGACCAAAAAAGACTCCTGCTTTTACACATCATTAACAAATACTTTATGAAGAGTCAGTGTGCGCGAGGGAGGCGTTTGTAAGCGGTAGTGACGTCGCTGTAGCCACTAGGGGGTATAGCTCAGTGGTAGAGCATTTGACTGCAGATCAAGAGGTCCCCGGTTCAAATCCGGGTGCCCCCTCTTTTGGCCATTCTATGAAATAAAACTTAACAACGTCTCTAAAACAAAGCACCGTGACATATCTGCCATATTACAACAAATATCGGTGGGTAGAAGTCAGACACATCTTAATCTTGAGCTCATCTTTAAATCTAACTCTATTGCATAATAATAATAAAAGTGTTTTAAATAAAAAAAAAACAATAAACACATAGGAAATAAGTCTATATTTCAGGCAGTTGTTGTGTGTGGGGGTATAGGTGTGTGACTTTAGATCAGGAGGTCCCTGCTTCAAATACTTCTTACCCTGATGCACCCTGGACTCATCAGACCACTTGACCTTCTTCCATTGCTCCAGAGTCCAATCTTTATGCTCTCTAGCAAATTGAAGCCTTTTTTTCTGATTAGCCTCACGGATCAGTGGTTTTCTTAAGGCTACACAGCTGTTCAGTCTCAATCCCTTTAGTTCTCTTGACCTTGTGCATGTGGAAATGCTCTTACATAACTATGAGCTCTGCTGTTGTTTTTTATGATTGGATTTCACCAAATGTTTAAGTTATTGTTGATCATGGTAGTTCAAAATTCTTTTCTAACCAAGAGTTTCTTCTGTGATGGTTTCCCACTATCCTTCCAGGTTTTATAATGCATTGCACAGTTCTTCATGCAATTGTAGTAGTTTCAGGAATCTCCTTTGATGTTTTCTCCTTAGATGTGTACATTTGCTTGCTTTTGCTGTAAAATTTTTCACAATTAATATTTAAAAGATTCCTAGGGCCATAAAGATACTTCACAGTTGTACTGCCATACTTCTTGGTGGTAGTAAATCACCAGTCCTAACAAAAAGCTGGAAAACAAACGTCAGCTTTTGGGACCTGTATTTCTGTGTTGGTAGAGCATTTGACTGCAGATCAAGAGGTCCTCGGTTCAAATCAGAGAGTCCCCTTTAGCAGATCCTTTAATAAGATGGAAATTTTCAGATTTTATTTTAAAAATACTTTAGAAAATATTGTAATCATATGACTTGTATGCTGCCATTTCGCATATGTAATTAGGTATGATGAGGACAATTTAGAGTAGACAGTCTAACTCATCATGATCTGAGTCGCTAGATCATGTTTTAATTTTAGCACAGTGGGAGGAACCCCATGCAAACACAAGTAGAGCTTGCCCCTGTGACCGGTCCTAGGATATCTTTGTTGTGAGGCAAAACATTGCCAAAGAGACACTTATATATAAGTTTCTTCAATATGCTTTATTTCATTCAAATATGAAGAAAAGAGAAAAAAAGGACATGACTTAAATAAACTTTAATTGGTCAAAGGCAAAACGGTCCATGATGTCAAAAGGTTACAATGTGTTTTTAAAAGACCTTCTGCTGCTAAGATTTACTCATTTTATCTGAATTTGGCACAAATAAAGAAATGTAAACTTTTGATTGGTATTTTGTTTCTGTGATGTATTGCTATATCATTGTCTTGCAATATATTAAATATCACAGAATCGATGTATAGTGATTGTTTTCATGGGCCATGTATTGAGTATCGTATCGCATCGTATCGTATCGTATCTTATCGTATCGAGAGATACCCTGTGATTCCCACTACTAGCAAATACTATACATGGATGGCTGTATAAAGGAAAATGTGAACATAAATACGTTATTATTGCAGTTATTAAAGCACTGTATGTACATTTGCTTGGTTGTCTGCTGAAAATCACCCATGAACACCTGTGAATTATTTTTGGTTTTATGTTGTGTTTCCATAAGGAATATTTAAAAGATTCCTAGGGCCTTAAAGAAACATCACATTTACTTTACAGCAGTAGTAAATTAACAGTTCTAACAAACAGCTTGAAAAAGTAATGTATTTTGGGGATATAGCTTGGAGTATAGCATTTTGGAATATTGAAACAACAGCTTTTATTAGTCATTCACGTGGTTTCCATAGAGTGAACAGAAACACACCCTTGAATCTTCAGTCCACACAAGTAGAAAGAAAGAGTTTCAGTAGTGATGTGTTTTACTGTGTTATAAAGGCCTCTGGTCTCTAAAGTGCAAAACCTCTTTCACTTGAAACTTTATTATGGTGGAAAAAGACTGATTATTTGCACATTGTAGAATAAGATCAATATTGATAAATTGTTTAAAAGAATCTTCTTCTTTCATTCATAAGAATGTTCTTCTGGCGAAAGTCTTCTTACACTTACTTTGGGGTATAGCTCAGTGGTAGAGCATTTGACTGCAGATCAAGAGGTCCCCGGTTCAAATCCGGGTGCCCCCTTTAGCTGATGCTTTAAGTTGATCATTTGAGATTTGTATCAACAAACTCTATGTAGAAGCTTTTGCAATTATTTGACTCGTCTGGATGTTTTTTTTTTTTTTACTAATTGAGTATTACATTTACAAGCACACTCACACCTATAGGCAATTTAGTGCAGAGACATTGGGTGAAAACCTTCTAACTCCTGTCAGAAAGGCAAACACTAACCACCACATTGCCATGCCTTTAACCACTGTGTTTTTAAAAAGTAATAAACATTTCCATGTTTCTTCAATAACTTTTATTTTATTAAAAAAGAAAAAAAAAGAAATAACCTGAATAACCAGTCTGCTTTCAGAACTGCAATACTTTTTTCATTTCAGCATGCACTGATTTTTTTGTCTTACACAAATATGGTTCATTTAAATAATTCAAGTAATGCTTCAATAGCTTAAAGGCTAAGCACCCATCTCAACAGCTTTATGACCCGACTCCTCTAACTACTTAGCTGTTTCACAGTCATCCTTACTCCTGCTGGAGCTGACTGCTCGTGGTGCCATTGGCCAGAAGACACTGTTCAATCGTAGTTAACAATTCTCCCACCCTGATCAGCACAATCCGCTTGTAATGTAAACAGTAAGGACCTCTAAAACGGAGTCACATAATACGCAAACAAACAGCCATGCGGACATACACGCGCAGATGCTCCCGTATATTTCCAGAGTTTCATCCAGTTCTGGCAAGAACGCTTGTGGCATGTGGTGCCTGCAGTCTGTTGTGTATGAAGGGGATTCTGACTTGGCACTAGTTCAGACTGAGGCAGTGCAGGCCAAGCAATGGCAAAGGCAGTCCTGGCTCACTCTCTTTGACTTCGGAAAGAACCATTGCTGCTCTAGTTTGCTAGCACCCGCGAACGCATCCAGTCCAAACTTGCCGGCAACCTGGAGAGGGAAGAAGATAAAAGTGATTTTAAACAAATGATATCTCACCTCCAACATTTCAACAACTGAAGTGGATACTACAGATAAAACGGTTTGATTATTGTTTTCACTAGTTGATGAATCTTTCAAAAAAGTTCACTGACTAGTCAGTTAGTCTCCTAAAAATGTTCTTGTTTTCCAGGCATCAGTAAAAGTATTTTATCTTAATGTAGCAGCAGATACAAGGTTTGAAATGTCTATAACTGGAGAGGTTTTGTTCCATTTTAATCACTGGCGTACACACAGTTTGCAAAGTTACACAGATCACCTGATTTAAAATATACTTTAAAATCACCACATATTCCAGAATCTTCCCTTCCATAGCTATCTGTGCTTTTGTGTAGCATGTTTTGTGAGGCTGGTGAACAGGAGTTTCATGAGACCAATAAACATTTTTGGCAAAATAAAGGAACATAACATTGACCCCTTCATTACTGTTTGCATGATACAGGTTTCTAAGTAAATATAGGTAACAAACCATCCAATCTACAGATGCAAAGAAATCAAACCATAGATGCTCATACATTAAGTTATGTGTAATAAATTGGAATGATACAGGGAAAAATTATTTAACACATAAAGAAAAGAAGATAAAAAAAGGCTGGAAAGTCATGACACCAGTTGAAATCTATCAGTAATAAGAAAGCAATTCTGCAACTCAGTGCAAATTAATATCAGCTGGTTCAGTCCCAACTGATGGCCTATAAGAAAAAGTATCTCATTATCATGGTGTCACACAAAACACATCTTATGATGGTAAAACCAAAGAGAGCTCAAGACCTTTGCAACCTTATTGTTGCCAAACATACTGATGACATTGGTTACAGGAGAATTTCTAAACTACTGAAGGTTCCAGTGAGCACTGTTGGGGCCATAATCTGGAAGTGGAAAGAACATAATTTCGCTACAACCAGGTGCTCCCTGCAAGATTTCAGACAGAGAAGTGAAAAGAATCATCAGAGTTGTCCAAAAACCAAGGACCAGTTGTGGAAAGCTTCAGAAAGACCTGGAATTAACAGGTACAATTGTTTCAAAGAAAACAATAAGTAATGCATTCAACCACCATGGCCTGTATACATACTCATGCTCAAGAATGCAGAATTTTTGGATGCCATAATACACACCATGTTTGGAGGTAAACAGGCCTTGCATATCACCCCAACAAGACCATACCAACAGTATAGTCTGGAGGTGGGAACATCATGGTGTGGGACTGGACCCGTGGAACCTTCAGGATTTGAAGACTGGGCCAAAATTACACCTGAGCAATGTATGTGACTAGTTTCTCCATATAGAAAGTGCCTTGAAGCGTTCATCACCAACAAAGGCTTTTGTATAAAGTATTAAATACATTTCATTAAGTGTCTTCAGTCCATTCAGTCCTGTGCCATTTCATTTTTATTACACATAATGTATGTATATCTATGGTTTGATTTCTTTGTATGTCTCGTTTGGGTTGTTAGTGACATCTGGTATACATTTCATGTCAATAGCACCTTTAGAAATATATTTATTTAGAAAATTATAAAAAATCTGTTCACTACTTATTTTACCTGCTGTATATGAGCCCTATTTTGTGTTAGTTATTATTTTTAAAAAAATGTTTGTAACTGGAGGTATACAAGTATATAGACACACACACACGTACCCCTCTCCAGTAAGTGCGCAGCAGGCTTGCACATGCCATGAATGGGCTGTTAGGGAACTGAGGGTAAGGCTGTGGGAAATCTCTGCTGCTGACATGCTGTCCTTCATGTCCTGCTTATTGGCCAACACTAGCACTGAGGCATTCTGCAGATCCTGAGTACAGCAGATAAAAAGAGAGAAAGGTACAGATTGAGAGTTCTCATATCGGTGAGTAGGTAAAAGAATAGTAACATAATGGACATGCAGAAACATATGAACTTACTTCATGTGCAAGCATTCGATGAAGCTCTTCTTTGGTAAGAGTCAAGCGCTCCCTATCTGTACTATCCACCACCACGATCACGATCTGAATGACAGAGAGAGAGACGTGTGTAAACGGAAAAGTGTTAAAACAATCACTTAACTAGATAAAAAAACAGGCTAAAATACACCATAGAACAGTGGATGTACAAAAGAGAATGAGTCATACACATACACACACCACATGTAAATGTGTTTTCTCCAGTACAAAGTTTATATTGCAGTTAGTAAATTGTATGGTATGACAAGGATTTCCATTAACATAGAAAAACAAACATTTTTCACCACAACAATGATACACACTTTCCATTAAAAGGGAATTTATTAAAATAAATATATAAAACAAAAGTCCAAAGTTGATTTTTTCTAAAGTCGACCTCATATAAATGTATTACATGACATAACTATGGCAACACTATCTGAAGTTTGAGACATTAATAATGTTTTTCAGGTTTAGTTTTGGCCTCAAATGCATTTTTTCAATAATCTATTCATGTCAGTCATGTCATACAGAAGGCAACAGCGAAGCAGGGCTTGCTCCAGACATCCTCACACTAATAACGTAATAATAAATTCATCATAAATCAGAAAATCTGCATTTTAAAAAAAGGAAACATTTCTAGTTGTTTATCACTGTTCTGCACTTGAAATAAGTAATTTAATTGCATTCTTTCACTTTAAGGAAGGAAGTCATGGGTCACATTTGTGTCGGATGGTAAAGCACGAGGAAGCTGGTTCATTTGTCCTGCTAGGCAAATGAATTTTTGTTCATCGGTTTCACATTCTGATGCATGTAAAGCTTTCTCTTTTTGATTTGATATTACTACTATATGTACTAGTATATGTATATGTAAATGTATCTTATTCAATGTACTGTATTTGAAGGTTCTCTAAACAAAAGAAATCTCCCATTGTTTTCTTAACTGGGGGGCAATCAGGACTTGTTTTTACTAAGTGGGCTATTGATGAATACAAGTTCTGCCATTCAACAATCATCTTTCTGGAAAACTTCCACATAAGCAAAACACAGGACTGGATCTGTGGTATTTCAAATGCAAAAAGCTTATGTGCAAACCACATACCACTGTTAACATATGTTTAAAGCTTATTGCAAATAAAAAGCCCCAAAAAATCATTAGACATGTCAGTAGCTGCCAAGAACCAGCACCCTCTGTGACTGTTCCTCACTAAGATTTAATACATCTACTGAACGCTCTCAGTCTTTCTGTCTCATTCTCTCATTTCCTGTCAATACCATGTGTGCACACACTCTTGCACAATTGTGCACACACACATGCATGCAAGCGCACACACCTCTGTATTGCAGTAGTAGGTGTTCCAGCTGGCTCTGAGGGTCTCCTGGCCCCCAATGTCCCAAACAAGAAAGCGTGTTTTCTTGACCTGAATTTCCTCTACATTGCTGCCAATTGTGGGAGTGGTGTGCACGGCCTCTTTAGTCAGACTAGGGAGAAAGAAAGAAATTATGCAAAAGCTGTTGTCTGTATTGGAAACAACCAAGATGTTTTTTGTTAGCAGGAGGTGCTGCAATGCTACCTTCATTGACTACATACAGTAGTTTTTTTTACAACACATTGTAAAATCTTTTCAACTTAGAAGCCCCTGTTGTGCATAATAAATGCCCTCATCTACCCCCTATAGTTCCCAAACTTTTGACTCTACAGCCCCTTTACTGGTTAGTAAGCACCCCCCACCTCCCCAACCCCCAACAAACTTCAACTATCCTCAGAACTTTTGTACATATTGTTAGTTTTCGACACCTGATAGTGACCCTTTCATTCGAGTTTTACAACATTATCACTTTTGGATTAGCAGACTTAATACGGCAAAATTAAACACTGAGAGAAACAATATTGGCCCATCAAACTGCCACTGGAAACTTGACTGTTTTTTAACCTAATCACCATGTTCTTTATTTGTGGAAAAACAATACATGAGCTGTAAACCTGAAAAACACTCATAATTGAAGGGCTGGAGCTAAAATAATGTTTGGATCTTTTTGAGCATTTGAAAGTCTGTTTAAACTAATATAGGACAGTATACTGGCAGCTACATGCTATAGAAGAGGTGAAACTGAAAACCCAAAAATGCCAAACTGCTAAGTGTACCTTGATTGGGAGTTAAAACATAAACTTTTACTCATTTAAAAATAAGACACTTACAACTGATACAGAACGGTCGTCTTCCCAGCGTTATCCAAACCCACAATGATCACTTTGTGATCTGAAAGAGGAGAAAGAAGAAAGATAAGTACAGGTACATCTAAAAAAATTAGAATACCATGAAACAGTTCAATATTTCTTGACATTCCTTTCAGAAAGTGAAATTCGTATATTATATACATTAATTACACAGAGTGAATTGTGTTATGCAAACTATGTTCATTCCTATGCTCTTAATACTTGGTTGGGCTCCTTTTGCATGAATTACTGCATCAATGCAGTGTGGCATAAAGATGATCAGCCTGTGGCACTGCTGAGGTGTAATGGAAGCCCAGGTTGAGGGTGTCTGCATTGTTGGGTCTGGTGTCTCATCTTCCTCTTGACAATAACACACTTTTCTATGGGGTTCAGTTCAGGTGAGTTTGCTGGCCAATCAAGCACAGTAACACCCTGGTTGTTGAACCAGCTTTTGGTATCTTTGGCAGTGTGAGCAGGTGCTGCTGGAACATGAAATCAGCATCTTCATAAAGCTTGTCAGCACATGGAAGTGCTCTAAGATTTTCTGCTAGATGCTGCGTTAACTGTGGACTTCAGAAAACACAGTGACCAACACCAGCAGATGACATGGCCCCCAAATCATCTCTGACTGTGGAAATGTCACACTGGACTTCAAGCAACATAGATTATGTGCTTTTCCACTCCTCCAGACTCTGGGACCTTGATTTCCAAATGATATGCAAAATTTACATTAATCTGAAAAGAGGACTTTGGACACTGAGCAACAGTCCAGTACTTTTTCTCCTTAGTCCAGGTAAGACGCTTCTGACATTGTCTCTTGTGGCTTGACATGAAGAATGCATGTGGAAGAATGCCCATGTCTAGGATTCATCTGTGTGTAATTGCTTGTGATGTGTTCACTCCAGCCTCAGTCCACTCCTTGTAAAGCTCAAATTCTTGAATGGATTTTGCTTGGCAACCCTCTCAAAGCTACAGTTGTCCTGCTACTGGGACAACCAGCTTCGTTATAAATGATCTTTTGTGGCTCATCCTCCTTGTGGAGGGTGTCAGTGACTGTCTTCTGGACATCCTGACCTAGACTGAGGCTCAGGAAATCTTTGCAGATGAGTTAATTAGCTGATTAGGGTGTGACATCATGACTTTCCAAGATTGAACTTTTTTTTTTTTTTTTTTTTTTACATTTTTTTAGACTGAACTTTAAAAAAAAATGTTGCAACACATAAAAGGACAGAAGCAGTCTCAAAAATACATGAATTTGTGTTATGGCCTGTAAACCTGTCTATGACTTTGGGTGGACGTCAAAATATGCAAAGCAACATACATCTCTTCCACTGATATTGGCATCAGAAAAAGCTGACTCAGTTCCCCCCAGCGTTATTATAAGAACCATGATGTGATCAGTGAAGAAGTAACAACCAAACAGTTGCACTTTCAACCTGCTGACAGCATACGGGTTTACGTAACGATAGTCACAACTTTATCTCTGCTGAACTAGTAAGTAGTACAGAACATCTTTTACTGAGATAGTTTAGTTTAAAGTGATAAGGTTTGGGCCAAGGATGTCAGGAATGAGGCACATTAAAGAAATTGTTCATTGAGTGTCTGCAATTTTCTCATTATATCAAACATTCTCAGCCAAGGCAGGTGTGAATGGCAGAAGTATAGAAAGACAACTACTTTTTTTTAACCTGTACAATCTTTTAGTGCTGTAACTGTTTAACACACGCCACTGTGACATGTGA
>JBBIGC010062050.1:0-10997 GCA_037576955.1 Lepidarchus adonis | reverse complement strand
CCGAGGGCGTTCCCCATAGTGAGATACCTCACTCATGTTATCAGAGAACCACGGTTACGACAGTAACCCAACGTTTTGTTGGAGGAAAACACAACTACTTTCAAATAGAACTTTCTTAGGTGCTTCAGACATTTGCACAGTAATGTACATCCAGCTTTTCATTAAGGGGTATGAGACTTGCTGATGTGTTGTCAGTCAAAATATGATTTTTTATGAGGGAAAAAACCAAAGACTATTCTGAAGCTTAACCAGTAGCTATGAAGGTTTGTTCAGTTTTGCAGATAATAGAACTGGTTACTCCATCTATATAGGCAAGTCTCCACCACCGTAATGAAAACCACATGCATTTACTAGAAGTTTCTGGGGGTTGACTTGGCTTCTGAAGTCTAGCGTTTGTTGGTAATGTTAGGGTCATGGCTCCAAAGCTAAACTGAAGAAGCAAAATCTCTTTTTGGAAAATTGGTTTGAAATCAGTTAGATTTTTCTCAGATCCATGAGTCCAGTGCTTTTGCTCTTAAAGTCATTTTTAGCTGGTGGTCAAAAAGTTAAAGTACAAAGAATGTGCTATTATACTATCATCAAATATTGCGCAGGTCAAAATGACGCTTTATGATGCTTTAAATCTGTCAAAACCAAAATCTCACATCCATCAGTGAGCACTTCCAGTGGTTTCAGAAAGACGGCACCATAGTTGAGGATGACTCAGTCCAGCACGGTCTGCTTGACGAGGGGGCGGAGCTTAGCATCCTTGTTCTTTAGCTCGCTGTCCCGTGTGTACAGGTCATGTTCTTTGATGTAGTCAATGACCGAGTCTGGAATGAGGTATTTGACACTGAGGCCTCTGCGCAGAGCTCGACGGATCTCCGTGGCGCTGATCTCGTTGTGGATCCATTCCTTGACTAAGAAGATGTTGTGCTGGTACTTGTAGAGCAGGTCGGACTCGTGCACGACCCTTTCCGGCTGCACCCCACCTCGGCTCACGCACACCAAGCCGAAGCGTCCCGCCACCTCACCGATGTGTTCATCCCTCCACAGCCCAGGGACTTTGAATGTGTCCAGAAAATCAGCCCCGCAGAGAAGTTTCAGCTGAGGAAAGCCTGTGGAAAACTCAGACTTTGAGCAAAAAACATGCTAATACAAATTTTCTGAAATAAAAATGTCTCATGTTTTACACTGGTCATGATTGCTAATTCATTTTAACATCTCTTAGAATCACTGCTATAAGCTAATCTATTCATGGAAACTTTCTGACCCGTCCCATGTGCTTTTATCGTACCACAGGTTTTCAAGGTTCAAAACTATGGATGGAGTAACGGGTGTAGACTGATTGTCTAGTTGTAGGCTCGTCTCATCACAGGGCAAAAAGTTCATGGACTGTGCATGGGCTGGAGCCTATACAGGCACTGTTGTCACTCTGGGCAGAGTGAGATCATTTGTCTGTGTCTCTCTACACACACACACACACACACACTGCTTACACCAATACACATAACCCACACCAACCGCACCCCCACACAAACCACCCGCACCACACACAATTAACATGGCTAATCTCATATCTTAACCATTTACTGTTGCTGGCAATATTTGAGCAAGCACACTTTGCATTTCCTCTGCGGAAGTGCAGTCTAGTTTATCTTACTATCCCCAAAATAAAAATATGCTGGCAGCTAGCAATTGAACGGTTGGCCGCTATTTACTCAATGTGTTTATATTTCTACCTATTTTACAATGTATGGCTTTTATACCTGAATCTTTGCGAACCCACCCCCTACTCAGCCAGTGGTTCAGTGGCAACATCAGTTCTCGGCTTGGGGAGTGGGTTCAGATTTTTCTACTCGCACTGCACATGGGTCCCATTTTACATTTACATTTATTCATTTGGCTGACGCTTTTGTCCAAAGCGAGTTCCAGGTACAGGAACAATCAGCATAAATTCAGACATGACAACACTGGTGTTATATACAAAAATTACAGCCTATAGTCAACAAATCTGTACTTGAAAAATCACACTAACATACTGCTTCAAGTGGTTTTCTTCTTTATTAAAATGCACTTTTCCTAAATAATATCTCTTTAGCACTGCATCTGAAATGTCTTTGTTTGTGGCAAAATATAAGCTTAGTACAAACTGCATGAAGAAACTATGTGTCATCTCATCATCTCATCTAAATGTAATTTATTTCAAGGAGTTGTATTTCTATCAAATTAGCATGAAACTTTATGATCTTCTTGTTTCATGAACATTTTCTCATGAAGATGTCTTTGTTCCACAGGATTATTGTCTCTTTACAGTGTGAGGTGAGGTAGTTAAGAGGTGTGAGGATATGCTGTGCTGTGTATATTATGTACAGTATGTCAAAACACAATTAGAAGGTTGTTAAACACTGTAACAAGGCTATTGAAGGGAAAGTGGAATAAATGACATTAGTATTAAAAGTGACATTAGTATTTGTCACTACTGGAAAGCAGTTGTGAAACTGGCCATGACCATAGACACCGTATATCTTCTAATAGCAGCCTGTTTCTTACTGACGCCCGTTTCCAGTAAATGCCGGGTTCAATGTGATGTCTCAACAAATAGACACCGGTCTTCAATAGTACCTCACTTCCACCGCCCCAACGCGCCTCCGAGTTTTCACTTTCTACCTCCGTGTTTTAACAGAATTTTTTCCCTAAAAGGTACGAAATGGCTTAAAACAAAACTCTGATTTCTGACGACAGTTATATGAGTGTAATGCACATAATTACTCATTTCAGTCGCTGCATTCGGTGCTAAACCACTCCCACAATACAGTAGCATCAGACAAGTATCACCGCCGACCAGACAGAGCGATGATTTAATCGTGATGTTTTATCTTCTCTCAAAATAAATGCGAAAAAGCTGCAGGACATTTTGTGCAGTAAATACCATCACCATTCCATCTGTGAGGAGAGACACCTGTCTCTATTAAACGGCAAGGCGTCCGAATAATTTTTTAAATAAATGCTGGGTCTACTATTGGAAGATATACGGTATCCTTTTAAATTGAAGCACATGCTCATGCAACCCTTGGGAGAACACAGAGATTCATGGAGCTTGAAGACATCATTAGATTTCAGACCAGCTTGTGGGGTCCAAGCCAGTTCAAGCGTTTGCTGTAATTATATAAAATATAGGATCAAGCCAAATACTAATACAGTATTATATCTGTGTTTTTGTTGCAAAGATTCAAATTGTTATGCTATTTGTTTGGAATTGCACAGTGGTGCAGTGGTCAGCAAGAAGGTCCTGCGTTTGATCCCCAAAACAGGTGTGTTTTTTTGTGTGAAGTGTACAAACTCTCCCTGTTTACTGTGGGTTTCCTCCCACTGTCAGTGGCTTGTGGTTTAGGTTGACTGGCTACTCTAAACTGCCCATAGATGTGTTACCCTGTGATGGGATGAATGAATTGGTAAACAGTAATGCGTACAATGTAGTTAAAATCTAATGTATAAATGGGTACGTCCATCATGCTCTGTTGAGGCTTCACATCATGAAAGAAGTTTTAAATATACATTAATTCAAACTGCCAACTTATCACTGACACTTTCATTGAGGTAGTTAATCTAAAAAAATAAAAGATCAGGATATATCTAATTATAATACAATCCTTTCTGTGAATCTTACCTTCATTTAGAGTCTGGACAAGCTTGTCACTAGCCTAGTAATGGTGTTATTCATGCTCATTAGCATGCTCTTTCAAAATCCACACAAACAAAAGCCCCCTGACCGAGCTGGGAGCGGCCAAAGGGGACAGAACAGCCTGGTTTTAGATGCAGCTGACAAACTTGGCGATTTATGCGAGAGAAAAGGGCACTGTGGTGCCTGGGAAAAGGTTGGAAAAAATGCTGAAAGGTGACAGAAAGGTGGCCAGCTGGGTGAGGTATTGAGAAACCATCAGGACTTACCCGAAGCAGGGGGCGTGTCCTTTGTGCTTGGCCAGTGCTGCTCCACTGCACGCTTGTAGTGGTACCTTGGGGTAAATTGAAAGAGTGTAAAACAGAAATGTGTGCCCACACATGAATGAATGCATTGTTTCTGTAATCATCTTATGATGGTGGGTTCAAGTTAAGAGCTCCCCTCTCTCCAAATATCGCAGCAAATCAAAGATGCCCACGTCATGCCATAATCAGCTTCAGGTTCTGGGGAATGCAGATTAGAGCATAAGGCCTTCAAGTTCAAGTTTAAGTGGCTTTTATTGTCATTTCAACCGAATACAGTTCTGTACACAGTGAAACGAAACAACGCTCCTCCAAGAACAAGGTGCTACATACATGCAAACACAACATAACATAAATTAACAACACAACGTAAGTTTAGATTAGTTTAGGAGGGGGCATGTGCTTGTTTAATAATCTGAATGTAAAAGGCAGTATGTCTGCCAAGGTTTGAAGCACCTCAACAACTGTTTAAAGCCATTTATCCCAGTCTTTACGCTGGACAAAATACAAAAAATAAAAAATAAAAGAATAAAGTCTGGTCCAATACGTCTACTAACTGACCCAACAAGCACGTGGATTTCTTAAGTTCAGGTCTAATTCATTTCATTCAGCACTGATTCGCTGACTTAGTATTGGATGGTAAATAAAAATAGCACTTGACTTCTATGAGGAAAGGTTTAGAAACATACTGATTCATAAAATCACAATTTCTTGTATTAAACATAATTTGCATCTCTTTACCTTGTGTCATAATTTCAATATAAATGTCATTATTTTCCATGAACTTACACTGAAATGTACAAAGGTTTTTCTTAGGAAGGTCCAAAGTCATATTCAGATTCCTTTCAAGAGGTTGGAAAACAGACACAAATGTAAGATACCCCTCACATTTTTGTCTTTTTTTTTATTATACATGAACATGGGACAACACTGAACATTTGACACTTTGATACAATGTAAAGGAGTCAGTGTGCAGCTTGTATAACAGTGTAAATTTATTGTCACCTCCAAATAACTCAAAACACAGCCATTGATGTCTAAACTGCTGGTAACAAAAGTGAGTGCACCCCTAAGTGAAAATGTCCAAATTGTGCCCAATTAGCCATTTTCCCTCCCCTGTGTCATGTGACTCGTTAGTCTCAGGTGTGAATGGGGAGCAGGTGCGTTAAATTTGGTGATATCGCTCTCAAACTCTCTCATACTGGTCACTGGAAGTTCAACATGGCACCTCATGGCAAAAAAAGAGTTGTTGCTCTACATACAGTAAAGATGGCCTAGGCCAGGGGTCGGCAACATTTACTATCAAAAGAGCTATTTTGCCCCCTCTTCAACTAAAGATAGATCGCCTAGAGCCGCAAAACATAACACAGCTTATAAACTTATAAACATTCAGGAGTCCTCAACCACCGGCTGTACCAAAAATTACAACTTAAAAAAAACTTACAACTTTTAAAAAAAAATCTCAATCCATAGCATCTAAGTGTGTTAGAGACTCAGCTTTGCCGGTATTCTGGATGAAGGTCATGACAGAAAACCCAGAGATCACCACAACAGTGGTAACGTTTACCCGTTACCATAGCGACCAGAGCACGTTAGGGGTCGTTACTCTAAATGTTGGAGCATTTCGCATTTCACTTTATTTACACTGCTAATAATTACACAATGTTAAAGTATCATATCAAACTCCAAAGTAACCAACAAAATAAACAAATATATATATATATATATATATAGTTAAAGTTTAATTAATAAATAAAAAAATTTGTCAAGGCCAAACAGAGCCACAGCAAGGTGCTGAAGAGCCTCATGCGGCTCCAGAGCCGTGGGTTGCTGACCCCTGACCTAGGCTATAAGAAGATTGCCAACACCCTGCAGCATAGTGGCCAAGACCATATAGTGGATTAACAGAACAGGTTCCACATGGTCAAACACTCAGCATTGGGTGCTGTAGCTCTTATTGCTTAGTGTGAATCAAGGGTAGCTGAAATGACTAAAATCACTGATCTAAAAGCTGCATGGTTTTTCATTTCATAATGGATCACAACGTCCCTTACTATGTTGGTTATCGTACTTCATATGATATTTATTAATAATTCAGTACACTGACTCTTCAAACTGATGCTGCCTTCCTGCAAAACTCTGCCTGTCTTTTCAGTTCAGTTTTGGCTCTGCCGCAAAACAGAGAAAACGAAGTTTAATGTCATAGTGGGCGATGCATCAGCCCATTCATCTGAGCCTGTTAATTATCTTGGCAAGGCAGTAGATCACTACTCAACAGGGGACAATACAGCACAATAAGGGATCTCTAAAGTGAATCATTGTCACATTTTGGCAGGAGTATCCGAATCTTGGAAAGTGGCATTACACACAGGGGCTTTTGTTCAAAGGAATTCTGATTATGCTTCCACTGCATGGCTTAATAGTGCAGCGCAGTTCAGCAGAAATAAGCTACAGACTTAATTTGAAATTAAAATGAAAGACTGAAAAATGAATTCAATTAAAACGAAGGACTAAACTCTCTGCTATGATCACAGCAGAGTATGTGAAGTTAAAGGAAATACAATCAGGGTTGTAATGAGCAAAAACCTATAACTACGCCCCAAAACTAGCAGTAGAAAAGCGAAGCTGTTACTGCAAAACAAGTAAAAATAGCAGTTTTCATGTAAAGACTAAATAAAAAATTCTCTGTCTTGAGATCTTCAGCGCACATAAAATCTCTGGCTCACACAAACGATGCCAAATAACAAGAAAGCGTGTTATTTTCCACACAATGCACAAATCACAGAACCATAGTTAAACTCCAATGATACCACTTAAAATGTCTGCCAGAGTCTGGTTCATTTGTGGGATGTCTAGCATAATACCTTACCCTCACTTGCCCCCACATGGCCATTGCATTATTTTTCACTGCTCCAATGGGGCCAACTTAAATTTTTCCCCTCCAACATTTTCCATTAGCCTCTCAGGACAAATTTAACACTTCCCTCACTGGCGCCTAGGGAGAATAAGAAAGACTGAAAGATACTTTTCCATAAAACTGTTCACTAGATTGTTACATTGTAACTAATAAACATTTAATAGGATTTGAATAATAATATTTGATATTAATAATTAATATCACAATCAGGGAGAACCGTGGATCATTCACAGCAAGTGGTGTTAATGGGGCGTCCCGACCTCTGCCGATGTCACCAAATTAACATGCTACATGGTCAAGGCAACAGCTAAGAGAATTTGGGTTTACCAACAGAATCATTTACTTGAACTAAGCATCATAAACACATAAGATTTCTTTAGATTAACTTATACATTTCATTTGTACATGTACACACGCATGCATATAAATGCATAGGCTTCAAATTCATACTGAGATGCAATGGAGGAGCCAACGCCATGACTTGGGGAATTTCCTTACACCACATCCAATGTCTCCATATTGGGACAGTTTCACTAATTTTTAATAAAAAATCAGCAAATTAACACAACATCCCAATTATCCAAAGTAACAAGCTTGTTTGCTTCTAAGATGGGTTCCCAGCAATGGAAATACAATGTCCAATCATTATCCTTAACCATTATATTAACACAACACTGCAATTAAGTTCATTTTGTCTAATCGTTTAAAATGTCCCAACATCACTTAATACACTTCTTCCACCAAATGTACTGTGTTTCCTAGAAAATGAGGAAACCCTGCAAACAGCCTCATACATCCTTTTATTAGTTGAAAACTGATGGCAATCAAAACTTCTCAGGGAATTGAAGGTTAGATTTAGCAACTTCTCATAGGAACCAATCAACTGGGCTGACATATTTTTCCAATCAATTTGGCTGACATTTTTACCCCCATTTAGAGCAAGTGTGACCGAAAGTCTGTCTTGCAGTTTGGTAGTTCCCTTCCACAAACTCACTCACTAAACCTGACAAAAAAACAAGACAATGCTGAAATGGTACAATTGTGAAAAGACATTTAAACACTCAGATGATGACAATGTCTTTGAACAACCTACCTGAGCAATGTCTGCTGTTGTGCTAAACCACAACTGCTCAACTCATCAGAAAAAAACAATAAAAATGACCCTGGCTTCAGACAAACTATTCAACAGATTCATTAAAAAACCAAACAAACCAAAAATAAAAACTAATTGAAACTCTTTAACTTTAGGAAATGAAAACTCCATTGTTGTACTAGAGCGAATATAATACAATATTGGTTTACAAGATGTTATGACTGTATTTTTGCTGTGATTCCATAATTGGTGAATATAATACAATATCATTAATGAATAATTCAGAATGTTTTAGACCAAATATTTCTGATATTAAAAACTGATACAGGAAAACCACAATCAGTAAACCCATATATATTTATATTTTATTTTTAGCTCCTTATAATCAGTAATATATCCATCCAAAATATCCATCCATCCAGTTTCCAAATTGCATTATCCATTTCAGGATGCTGGGAAAAATATTTCTACAACTTCAAACAAGAGACGAGAAAGAGAAAGAGAGAGAGAGAGAGAAAGAGAGAGAGAGAGAGAGAACAAATGAGCATGATGAAACACTGATGCCTTTCTCTAAAAACAGTGCAGACTGAGATTGCTAAAATTGTGTTTATTTTAGGTCTTCTTATTCAGCACTTTGCTGGCAAATTTGTTACTAATGTGAGTCTGTTTCTTTCGCACATGCTCACTTTTTAAACAACCTCATTTTCTCTCATACAAAAATATGAATAAGATGGGCTTAACTACTGATGCTCACCTTCCTGACAGCAGGAATAATGAAAATGTCTTAACAACCACATGGTAAACACAAATTTACCGGTGCCCTTTACCCTCCTGAATGTCAATGGATCTAAGCCATTAAAAAAAATACAAATGTTGCTACAATCAAGGTAACACTACTCTAAAAGCAAAACTACAAAACTACAACATTATTTTACATTAGCAGCTCAAACTACACCAGTAAGACAAGATAGTAGGCTACTACTACTGCAGTTACTACTACAATTACAGCTGTGTTTGAAATTGTATAAACCCTTTAGAAATTTCAGCTGAAAATGACTGAAAACATCACCTCAAAACTCAAAAGTGAGTGAACCTTTGCTTCCAGCATCTAATGTGACACCCTTGTGCAGCAATGATACTACCACCACCATGTTTAACAAATGGGTACAAGTGGAACAGTTTGTGTTCTTCTTTTCATTTATTTACATAACTTGCCAGTTTATTTCTAGCTTGTCCACATGATCTTTAGCAAACAGTGGAAATGTATTTTTTAGAGAGCAGTGGTTTTGTCCTTGCAAGCCTGCCATGTACACTATTGATGTTAAGTGATTTTCTTAAGCCGGTTTCTTGAACCTTATCATTTAGCCAATGTAAGAGAGGCCTTCATTTGCATGGAATCATCTATGGGCTCCTTTGTGATCTTACAGATTACTACACACCTTTCTCCTTGAGTGATCTTTGTATGTCAAGCACTCCTGGAGAGGGTAACAATGGTGTGTACCTCTTTCCACAATCTGCCTGACACAAATTTAGAAAAGTCAAAACAAATTCTCAAGCACCATTCAAGGCCACAATTTATGTTTTATAGTTTTAAACTATATTTTATTCATTTGTCCTCTTCACTTTTTTGTGGTCAATTCAGCATCATTTGGTTTTTGCTCGTTTAGACACAAAATACCACTGAGATAAATCTAATTTGTGATTTTGGGCATTTTTAGTTTTATATTAGAGCCAAATCAACAGTTTAGATTCAATCAACACTCATAAAATCTAAAAAAAAAACTGTTTACATCTAAAAAAAAACAACTGTTTACTAAATAATCCCTCATTAGCATAAGCCTTAGCCCTACTACATATGCAATGGTTGGAAAAGAGGCTAATTTACAAAGAGCACTTGCAAGTGTGACAGAGGAGAGAATGTTTATGTGTAACTTTGCCTAAATCCACCTCAAGCTGCTAGGATCTTGCAACGCCCTGGCATGAGTCAACCCTGGCGCAACAGCATTGATTCTCCCTCTTTCTGGCACATCTAGCAGTTGGCGTCGCACAAAAGCCGTACTGATTGCTCCCGCGAGTGTCTTATTACTTTAGCAGTCCCTTAAGCATGCTTAGTGAAAGCATTCGCTCATCATTGAAGAAGCTGGAACGCTCTCGAAATGCTGTCGCCGAAAGAGAGATACAAGAGGTTCGATGGGATCAGTACAGAATGGCTACTGCAGAGGCTGTGGTGCTGAACAAAGGGACTGGGAGAAACAAGACAACTTAGGGATTTTTACACCATCTGGCAACTTAAATGTGTGGTTTTAGAAGGGTGGCCTACTGTGCACCAGCTCAGTGAACTATGGCTTTATACTGCAAAGCAAATCAGATTTCTTAAATCTGAGTTACAGACAAGTTTCCACACTGGTTGCCATAGTAACAACTTATGTCTAAGTGTGCTGACCAAGGTGGGGAACCGGTTGGAGAGTTAAGATCTTTATGTGTACCATGTGATTTGTTTAGTCTCACTGATGATGAGACCTTCTGCACATGCATACGTATGCTTGGGTATTGGGAATGTGTTCCTGCCCAAGTTGTAACATGCATGTATTAACAATTTTTGGCCTTATGGTTTCAAAATCCCTACTTAATTAAGCTAAAGTAAAAAATTCCACATGTATTGGGCAGCTGCCACGAATAAAGCCCAAACAGTGGCACAAAACACAGGTTACATAGGTACATATCTACAAGCTTGTGTCAAATAGTAGATTCCAAATGATGTTACATGTGTGAGTTATAGGATTCTGTACAAGGTTAAATGTGCTTGAGCTACATGATTCCAGATAAAGACAAAAGTTCAACCCACTGTATTTTTATTTAGAATAAATGCACTCGACCCTTGGGATTCTGAGTAAGTCCAAGTGTGCTCGAGCCACAGAAATCAGACTGAGGTCAAATGTGCTCGAGCCACAGAAATCAGACTGAGGTCAAATGTGCTCGAGCCACAGAAATCAGACTGAGGTCAAATGTGCTCGAGCCACAGAA